>OZ035845.1:9802628-10087628 GCA_964034765.1 Knipowitschia caucasica | reverse complement strand
CGTCTCCCTCTGGTCTCCCTCGCTCTAGTCTCTCTCTGGTGTCTCTCTCTCTTTGTTCTCTCTGTCGTCTCCCTCTGGTCTCCCTCGCTCTAGTCTCTCTCTGGTGTCTCTCTCTGTTCTCTCTGTCGTCTCTCGCTGGTCTCCCTCGCTCTAGTCTCTTTCTGGTCTCCCTCACTCTAGTCTCTCTCTGATCTCCCTCGCTCTAGTCTCTCTCTGGTGTCTCTCTCTCTCTCTGTTCTCTCTGTCGTCTCTCGCTGGTCTCCCTCGCTCTAGTCTCTCTCTGGTGTCTCTCTCTCTTTGTTCTCTCTGTCGTCTCCCTCTGGTCTCCCTCGCTCTAGTCTCTCTCTGGTGTCTCTCTCTCTTTGTTCTCTCTGTCGTCTCCCTCTGGTCTCCCTCGCTCTAGTCTCTCTCTGGTGTCTCTCTCTCTTTGTTCTCTCTGTCGTCTCTCGCTGGTCTCCCTCGCTCTAGTCTCTTTCTGGTCTCCCTCACTCTAGTCTCTCTCTGATCTCCCTCGCTCTAGTCTCTCTCTGGTCTCTCTCTCTCTCTCTGTTCTCTCTGTCGTCTCTCGCTGGTCTCCCTCGCTCTAGTCTCTCTCTGGTGTCTCTCTCTTTGTTCTCTCTGTCGTCTCCCTCTGGTCTCCCTCGCTCTAGTCTCTCTCTGGTGTCTCTCTCTCTTTGTTCTCTCTGTCGTCTCGCTCTGGTCTCCCTCGCTCTAGTCTCTCTCTGGTGTCTCTCTCTCTTTGTTCTCTCTGTCGTCTCTCGCTGGTCTCCCTCGCTCTAGTCTCTTTCTGGTCTCCCTCACTCTAGTCTCTCTCTGATCTCCCTCGCTCTAGTCTCTCTCTGGTGTCTCTCTCTCTCTCTGTTCTCTCTGTCGTCTCTCGCTGGTCTCCCTCGCTCTAGTCTCTCTCTGGTGTCTCTCTCTCTTTGTTCTCTCTGTCGTCTCCCTCTGGTCTCCCTCGCTCTAGTCTCTCTCTGGTGTCTCTCTCTCTTTGTTCTCTCTGTCGTCTCCCTCTGGTCTCCCTCGCTCTAGTCTCTCTCTGGTGTCTCTCTCTCTTTGTTCTCTCTGTCGTCTCTCGCTGGTCTCCCTCGCTCTAGTCTCTCTCTGGTCTCCCTCCTTTGTCTCGCTCTAGTCTCTCTCTGTCTCTTTCTGTCTCTCACTCTAGTCTCTCTGTTCTCTCTGTCGTCTCTCGCTGGTCTCCCTCCTGTCCTCTGTCTCTCTCGTGGTCTCCCTCGCTCTAGTCTCTCTCTGGTGTCTCTCTCTCTTTGTTCTCTCTGTCGTCTCCCTCTGGTCTCCCTCGCTCTAGTCTCTCTCTGGTGTCTCTCTCTCTTTGTTCTCTCTGTCGTCTCCCCGTCTGGTCTCCCCTCGCTCTAGTCTCTCTCTGGTGTCTCTCTCTCTCTCTGTCGTCTCTCGCTGGTCTCCCTCGCTCTAGTCTCTTTCTGGTCTCCCTCACTCTAGTCTCTCTCTGGTCTCCCTCGCTCTAGTCTCTCTCTGGTGTCTCTCTCTCTCTCTGTTCTCTCTGTCGTCTCTCGCTGGTCTCCCCTCACTCTAGTCTCTCTCTGGTCTCCCTCGCTCTAGTCTCTCTCTGGTGTCTCTCTCTCTTTGTTCTCTCTGTCGTCTCCCTCTGGTCTCCCTCGCTCTAGTCTCTCTCTGGTGTCTCTCTCTCTCTTTGTTTCTCTGTCGTCTCTCCCTCTGGTCTCCCTCGCTCTAGTCTCTCTCTGGTGTCTCTCTCTGTTCTCTCTGTCGTCTCTCGCTGGTCTCCCTCGCTCTAGTCTCTTTCTGGTCTCCCTCACTCTAGTCTCTCTCTGGTCTCCCTCGCTCTAGTCTCTCTCTGGTGTCTCTCTCTCTCTCTGTTCTCTCTGTCGTCTCTCTCTGGTCTCCCTCGCTCTAGTCTCTCTCTGGTCTCCCTCGCTCTAGTCTCTCTCTGGTCTCCCTCGCTCTGGTGTCTCTCTCTCTCTGTTCTCTCTGTCGTCTCTCTCTGGTCTCCCTCTTTCTCGTCTCTCTCTGTTCAAAACAGATTTTCTAATTCCCTTTGAGAAAATGAGAACGCAATATATTGAGCTGAAAATAAATGGTTTTGTTTGGAAGTCGACAGAGCAGCGATGGAGAAACGTCTAAATTGCTGAAAGTTGTAATGAATTTTAAAAGTATGGCTCCAGCTTAAATAGCACTCACTCAGCAGCACAGCTTTTGATACCTCTCTGTTCTATCCAACTATAGTGGCAATGTATTTTAAAGCTGGGGTACGTAACTTTCAACCCACAACATATCAGTTAGCCACTCATCCTTAAATCTACTTTTCTCTACTCTGCATCTGCTCTACCTGATTGTGTTTCCATTACCTTTGGCAAACTGCCCACAACAGACCAGTATCCAGGGAAACTCCTTGGCAACCATGAGTAGAGTAGAGTAGAGTAAAGGAGAGTATAGTAGAGTGGAGGAAAGTACAGTAGAGTAGAGCGAATGAGCACAAGGGTTTATAATGCCCAGCCTTAATTTCTCACAGAGAGACCATTAGCATTAGCATTAGCATTAGCCTCTGTGGGTAGTGCTGTTAGCGCCTTAGCATTGGATCTATGGGGACTATCTTCAGGTCGTGGCAAAGTGACTTTCAGTTCTCTGCTTTTAAAGAACACATTATGCTAAACTTGAACCTTTAAATCATGTTAAATTAGTGTTTCCTCATAAAAAAGCAGACTTAGAGTAGATCATGGACTAGAATTTGGGACAATCTGTCAATGGAACTCTGGTCTCTCTCTTTCTCTTTTTCTCTCTTTCTGATCCTGGTCACTCAGGTCTGTATCTGGTCTCTGTTCTCCCTCTGGTCTATTTCTTGTCTCTGTTCTCTCTAGTTTTGCTCTGGTCTCTCGCATGTCTCTCTCTCTCTCTCTCTCTCTCTCTCTCTGTCTCTATCTGGTCTCTTGCTTGTCTCTGATTTCTCTTTCTAGTCTATGTCTCTGTTCTATCTGGTCTCTCTCTCTCTCTGGTCTCTCTGTTTTTTCTCATATTTTATTCCCTTGCATTGGAGGCTAAGGTAACATCCCAGACATCAACTGCCTTTCTCTCCCTCTCTCCTCGGCCTTGTGTCGGCCATCTTAACCTCACTACAGACTGGACCTTTGTGCTTTCGATCGATAGAATGTTGGGGACACGACTTGATAAGACGAGTATTGATTACTTCCACCGCCTCTGCTCCGCTCCGCGCTTTTCCACCACAATAACACTCTCTCCCTTTATCTGAGCAAGGACTCTCTGACATTGGCCAAATATTGATGCACGCTATTTCCACGGCCATTGAGAAAACTAAATATTACAGACCTCTCCTGTCTCAGTATAGTATTGAGCTTGAAGTTCCTCCGCATAATAACTCGGTCAGCATCTGGATTAAAGCTGGTCTGGACCAGGTCCGGATCAAGTCTAAGCCAAGTCTAAGCAGGTCTGGAACAGGTGCGGCTGGATCCATGCATAATTTTTGACCCTCATTATTTATTGTTCTCTCGAGGTATCTCTGTGTACAGACTTCACCTGCTCCGAACCAACAATACACACATATTAGCAATACAAACACACACGCATACACACACGCAAACACACACACGCACAAACACACACACAGACACACATATACACACACGCAAACACACACACACACACACACGCACACACACACATAAACACACACACACACACGCACACACACACACACATAAACACACACACATAAACACACACACACACGCACAAACACACACACACACATAAACATACACACACACACATAAACACACACACACACACACACACACACACAGACGCACACACCTCTTCTTTCCTGCGTTTTCAGCTTGTGTGCAGAAACTTAATGAACAGAATGAATCCTCTCCTTTTCCTTCGCCTCATGAAATATGGATGATACTCAACACTGCCGCTCTCTCAGTCCCTCCACAAACTAGACCAAAGAGTCAAATAGTGACTCACCGGGCACTGCCTCTTTAGACAAGAGAGAGACCAGAGAGAGACCAGAGAGAATATCCCGGGAGAGAAACCAGAAAGAGACCAGAGTTAGAGAAAAGAGAAAGACCAGAGAGACCAGAGAGACCAGAGAGAGGGACCAGAGAGAGACCAGAGAAAGAGAGTAGAGAGAGAGAGAGAGAGAGACCAGAGAGACCAGGGATAGACTAGAGAGAGACTAGAGAGAGACCAGAGAGAGACCAGAGAGAGACCAGAGAGAGACCAGAGAAAGAGAGACCAGAGAGAGAGAGACCAGAGAAAGAGAGACCAGAGAGACCAATGAGAGAAGGAGAAAGACCAGAGAGAGGGACCAGAGAAAGAGAGTCCAGAGAGAGACTAGAGAGAGACCAGAGAGATACTAGAGAGAGACCAGAGAGAGACCAGAGAGAGACTAGAGAGAGACCAGAGAGAGACTAGAGAGAGACTAGAGAGAGACCAGAGAGAGACTAGAGAGATACTAGAGAGAGACCAGAGAGAGACTAGAGAGAGACCAGAGAGACCAGGGAGAGACTAGAAAGAGACCAGAGAAAGAGAGGCAGAGAGGCCAGTGAGAGAAACCATGGAGAAAGACCAGAGAGTGGGACCAGAGGAAAACCAGAGCTTGATTGAGCTAGCAGGTTACCATTTCCCATTTTTATACAGTCTCCTTCCCTCAGTCTCTCAGATAATGATCCAAATCATGCGTAATAAAGATGAAGCATTAAAAGCAGAATATGAACTGGGCTCACGGCTTCAGTTCACACAATTCAACTATGTTTGTCATAAAAGGTCTGCGGTCAGAGATTGGAGCAGCCCTCAGCCCTGCATCAGTATGAATGAATGTGTTTCCATGATGTGATGTTGTTTTATCGCCTAGAATTCTTATCAAATGCACAAATATTAAGTTATGTGTTCTTTAAATGAACTTATACATAGAAGTTCTAATTGGCTGGAGTCTCTGATCGATGTTATTGATCTGCTGTTACCCAGAGTGCTTTGTTCTAAATGATGAGATGCAGGAAGCAAACACAGGAAAACAACCATTTATTTTGAATTTGCCCTGTTTCCACCAGCCCTACTCTACTCTACTCCATCTACTCAACTCTACCCTGTTGTATTTCCATTACACTTTAGTATCTAGTACCAAATCCTAGCGACAAATATTTTATGAATAGCAGTAAATGAAAAAAACCCCACAAAAACAACATAAAGCGCAGATAATAACCTGCATTTTATTTACTTTTTATTTAATTACAAAAGGAGCCAGAGCAATTGGAGCAAAACTTTGTCCATGAGCTCTTCCTGCATCTACAGCCTCAGTCCTGGATCTACAGCCTTATACGTAAATACATTGAATTGAATATATAGACCAGGGTGTCCAATGTGTTTAGTAAGACTGGGGCTCTCTTACAACCAGGTTCAACATTGGATTACACTGTGAACCGGTCTTCATGATCTTTAAGACTACTTTTGGTGTTAGCGAGGTAGAAGGCCAAATAAAACGACACATAGGCCGCAAGTGGCCCACGGGCCTTAGTTTGGACATGCCTGATATAGACAAACTGTTAGAGAATTTTAATGTTGTTATTCTGCAGCTCATAAAAACGGATTATTTACACACTTAATATTTTTCCTCTTGACATTTGAACCAGATCATCAATAATTTGGTCCAAAACAGCTGCAGGTCTCTATGGTTCCTTTGACTGTGTTTTTCAACCCAGGTCTCCTCTTTGAACCGTAGCACAAAACTAACTTGAAAACATCTCTACTCTAGCTCAAATCTGCTCTCCCATCTACAAACACACTCAAGTATCACCACGGTTGTGCAATTTATTTCCCTTTCCTTCTCAAAACACGATCAAAGCAACACTAGCGGCAAACGCGCGGCATACTCAGGTGCAATCCCTATGGCGCCGCGCGGTAAGGGCACGGCACCGCGTCAAAAAAGCTTCCGAGCGGCGTCCGCACTTACGTCTCTGAAGCGGTCCCAGTGCCGCGTCTTCCTCCCGTGATGAGGCGACATCCATGGCCGATCCTCCGCGTAATTCCTGGGTTCTTTCCCCTCACTTTTGGAATCGATTTGTAGCGAGAGTCCGGCGAGGAGAAGGAACAAACACGCGATGCGGACCAAGGCCATGTCTGAGCGGGAGTTCGGAGGTGGGGACGCGGTGATGGAGATGCAGGTTTCGGCTGGAGGTGTTTGGAGAGAGCGGGATGTGGCCACGTCTCTGGGCTGGAGGGGAGTGAGAAGGATGCAGCGAGAGGAGAAAGAGAGAGAGAGAGAGAGAGAGAGAGGGGGGGGGGGGGGGGGGGGGGGGGGAGGGGAGGGGAGATGGAGTGTTGTGGATACAGAGATAAGAGCCATGAATGAGATTTTGATGAATGAAGGAGTCCTGTTTTAAACCCATTCAGTCCTGGTTCCGTCCTGGTTTAGACCAAGTTTATACCTATTGTTTAGACCTGATATGGACCAAGTTCAGTCCTGGTTCAGTCCTGGTTTAATCCTGGTTCCGTCCTGGTTCAGTCCTGGTTTAGTCCTGGTTCAGCCCTTGTTCAGTCCTGGTTTAGTCCTGGTTCAGCCCTTGTTCAGTCCTTGTTTAGTCCTGGTTCAGTCCCAGCTGTCCCTCAAGTCTCTTTTCTAGATACTTAGAAGTAAAGTCATTTTGAATGAACTAAAATACTTTTTGCCATCATTGTGTTCAGAACCAGCACCAGTTTAGAGACGTGGCTCATGAACTTCTCGAACCCTGCACTTCAGGATCCTTCATGGTCCAGATGGTTCACAATCTTGTCAGCCTTGGAATCTATTCCCTGAATCAGAGAAAATATCAGTGTTTGTTTTTTCATACTGGATCTCTCTCTCAGGTCTCTCTTGATCTCTTTCTGGTCTCTCTTGATCTCTCTGATTTCTTTCTCTGTTTTTTCTCTCTCGGGTCTCTCTCTGCCTCTCTGGTATCTCTCTCTCTCTCTCTGGTCTCTCTGTGGAGTTCACATGTTCTCCCCCGTCTGCGTAGGTTTCCTCCGGGGGCTACGGCTTCCCTTACCACTAAAAGCATTCAACAAATTCTGTGTTTCTGTAACTATTTTACATCTTTCATTTAAATGTGCTCGTGTGTGCGTGTGCCAGAGAGAGAGACCAGATGAGACCAGAGAGAGACCAGAGAGAGACCAGGGAGAGAACAGGGAGAGACTAGAGAGACCAGAGAGAGACCAGGTAGAGACCAGAGAGAGAGACCAGAGAGATCCAGGGAGGGACTAATCACCACGGACCCATCTACAGAGGCCATTCATGCTCCACACGCAGAGGAGGACTGTAGACCTGGTTCAGACCTGGTACAGGCTCTGCTTGGTCAGGACTATCGCAGCTGGAGGATTTAACTTAGTGTGAATGTTTCAGTGGGAAACCGGAGCACCCGGAGGAAACCTACGCAGGCACAGGAACATGCCAACTTCACTCAGAAAGACCCAGTTCTGACCGGGATACGAACCCAGGAGCTTCTTGCTGAGAAGTCAGAGTGCTGACCACTCAGCCACCGTGCCAAGGTATCTGTCATGTTATACTGGCGGCTGTATGATGTTTTTGGAGTATACACAGGCCTCTCCCTCTCTCTCTCTCTCTTTTACGCACCACTAACTCTTTAAACTCTTTCATGAAGAGAGTTCTGAGCTCTCCCTTGTTCAGCCTCTTGTCTGGTCCAGCATTCTCGTTGAACACTCCGATCATCAGCCCGATCGCATCTTGCAGGTTACTCATGATGTCGCGTTTGCCTGAAGAAAAACAAGAAACCTATAAAACTATACAGACCTGGTTTAGAACTGGTTTAGACCTGGTTTAGACCTGGTTTAGACCTGGATTGGACCTGGTTCAGTTTAGACCTGTTTAGATCTAGTTTAGACCTAGTTTACACCTGGTTCAGTCCTGGTTTAGACCTCTTTAAGACTTGGTTGAGACCTGATTGAGCCCTGTTTCAGACCTGTTTGGGACCTGATTGAGCCCCGTTTCAGACCTGGTTGAGACTGGTTGAGACCTGGTTTCAGTTTTTGGACTCAAAAACAATGATCTGATACATATACAGTGAATTTAAAACAGACGTAACTGAGAAAAACAACTGTGTGATGCAAATGAGGCGAACAACATGTTTTTAATATTCAAAACCAGAAGAAGAGGCCATTCATACTCCACACGCAAAGGAGGACTCTAGACCTGGGACAGACCTGGTTCAGACCTGGTACAGACTCAGTTTAGACTTGGTTTTGTCCTGGTTTAGACCCTTTGTGACCCTAACTCCATCCCATGGGACAACAAATGAAGGCCTGAGACCAGAGAGAGACCAGAGCGACCAGAGAGACCAGAGAGAGACCAGAGCGACCAGATAGAGACCAGAGATAAACCAGAGAGACCAGAGAGACCAGAGAGACCAGAGAGAGACCAGAGATAAACCAGAGAGACCAGAGAGACCAGAGAGAGACCAGAGATAAACCAGAGAGACCAGAGAGACCAGAGAGAGACCAGAGATAAACCAGAGAGACACACACAGAATAATCGGACATGTTCGCTCACTGTTTTTGCGATCATTTTGACCCCAAGGTCCAGTCCTGATTTAGACCTGGTTTAGTCCTGGCAAAGGATTCTGTCTCCCAGATCGAGAGAGAGGATCAGTGTCTTGTATGTCGTTCATTTTCTAATACCTGTTTCCACATTTCTTCTCTCTTCTACATTTTCTGACTATAAAACACAGATGTCACTGGTTTGATGTAAATGAAGTGAACAAAGAGCGATTCAGATTCAGGTGAGGCCGTGATGTTTTTAATATTCAAAACATGAAGAAGAGGCTATTCATGATCCACACGCAGAGGGCGGACTGTAGACCTGGTCAAGACCTGGTCCAGACCTGGTTCAGCCCTTGTTCAGACCTGGTTCAGACCCGGTTTTGACATATTCTGCGAGCAAAGAGGGCGGACTTCAGACTTGACCTGGTTTAGTCTCGGTTCATCCTGGTTGTGTCCTATTCATAATCCACACCCAGAGGCTGAGAGAGTAGACTTTAAAAAGGTGAGTTTAGACCTGTTTCAGACCTAGTTCGGAACAGGGCTTCTGAGTGGTGTTTGCATGTTTTCCCCGTGTCTGTGTAGGTTTCCTCTGGGTGCTCCGGTTTCCCCTACCACTAAAAACATGTACAATAGGTGAATGTGAATGAGAGAGTAAATGGATGGTGTTGATTGTGGGCTTTGATGCTCCAGTGTGCTTTGGGTGACCTTGGTCTGTGAAATGCACTACACATTCAGTCTCAGTTTGGATCTGCATTAGTTCTGCATGGGGTTGACCTGTTTTAGTCCTGGTTCAGACCTGGTTTAGACCTGGTTTAGTCCTGGTCTGTTCCTGGTTCAGGCTCAGTTCAGTCCTGGTTTAGACCTACTTAAGACATAATCAACAAGCAAAGAGGGCAGACTTCAGTCCTGGTTCAGACCTGGTTTTGTCTTGGTTTAGCCCTGATTTATCCATCCATCCATCCATCCATTTTCTACCCTTTAATCCATTTCTGGGTCAGGGGGGTCGCAGTCAGAGATGCCACCCAAGTCTCATAGCAGCAGCCCCTCACTGACCCTCTGCAGGTGGTGAGTCCACAGGAGGACGGCTGCTCTCTGAGTGTGAGCATAGCCTTGATCTCTCAGTGGGGGCTTTTGGGCAAAGTGGGGTTAAGTGTCTTGCCCAAGGACACAACGACAGCAGTCATCAGTGGGAGTCGGTGGAGAAGGTGTAGAGGTGGTAGAGCCCTGATTTAGTCCTATTCAAAATCCACACACAGAGGCTGAGAGAGCAGACTTTAAAAGGTGAGTTTAGACCTGGTTCAGTCTCAGGTCAGGTCTGGTCCTGTCCTGGTTTAGTCCTGGGGTTGACCTGTTTTAGTCCTGGATTAGACCTAGTTTATTCCTGGTTTAGTCCTGGTTTAGCCTTGGTTTACACCTGGTTTGGACCTGATTTAGACCTGGGTTCACTTCTCAGACGTTTGTGTTTTCAGGTGGAGATGCATCAGATGCTGCTGCTCTCTCTGCTGCTGAGTGAGTTTCAGAGACTTTTTGACCATTTTTCTTCTTGATGTATTTTAAAACAGCCTTTTTCTATCTTTATACAGTCTGTGTTAGCATTGTCCATCTGTATACAGTCTGTGTTAGCATTGTCCATCTGTATACAGTCTGTGTTAGCATTGTCCCTCTGTATACAGTCCGGGCTAGCTTACAGACAGTCTGATGGCTCGGTTCCTCACCTGCAGGTCAGTGGTCCCGGTCTGAGTCCCTGGACCCAGACTACACTGTGATTGTTGAGCCTAAGCCGTGGTCTGATGCTCAGGCTCACTGCAGACGGTTCTACTCAGACCTGGCCTCCGTGAGAGACATGAAGGACCAGCGGAGACTGGAGAGGGTGCTGGACGGAATCACGGATGTCTGGATCGGACTCCATCGGACCAGTGACCAACTCAAGGACAGGAAGTGGCACTGGTCCGAGCCCACGGTCACATATAAAGAGGCAGACGCTCAGTGGGGAATACTGGAACCTGATGATTATAGAGGCCCTCAGAACTGTGTGGTGATTAATCTATGGAACAACTGGAACGATAAATCCTGTAGTGAAAAATACGACTGTTTTGTGTGCTACAACGGTGAGGACACAGTTTTTACTTCAATAATTCACAAATCAAACTTATTTCAACTTTCAACGATTTTTACAATTTCTCCATATTAACAAAACATGTTAACCTATAACAAATGTGTCCTTTCTATGCATATTTACCCACTCCCTCTTTTTAAATCGTTGTCATGTCCATGAGAGCTGGATAACTGTTCATGTCAATGTGCCATCTGGAAATACAGTGGTGGATAAGGAACTACAGTGGGCGACAGTGGCTCAATTGGTAGAGCAGTGGCCTTTGGGCCTGGAGGTCGTGGGTTTGAGCCCACCATGAGAATTCCTGCAAGACTCCAACTGATGTCTGCTGTCGTTGTGTCCTTGGGCAAGACACTTAACCCCACTTTGCCTGAAGCCTCCGCTGAAAGATCAAGGCTCATGTGGACTCACCACTTGCAGGAGGATCAGTGAGGGGCTACAGTATGTGTACTGGGTGCAGCTCTGACTGCCACCCCCCGACCCAGACCACAGTTATGTAAAAGAATGACCTGAAAAGTATTTAGTTAGATTTTAGTTCAATTAAGCAAAAATCTAGAAATCTGTCATAACAGCAAAGGTGTGAACGTCGCAAACATCACGCACTGAGAGGCAGAGTTAAAAAGCCTGTTCTCCCTGGACTATAGCCACTTTGTGTGGCAATTTGTCTTTGAAAAACTCGTAATTTATGATTCACTCACCGGGCTCCTACCTCCAGGGTTGATGTTGACTGTTGCCTTCTCTGTATTAAAACATTTGCTGAAGTCAAAGAGCGTAGGGACTGCAGTTTCTTTCAGCTAATTCTATGGCTTCGATCCCATCAATTCCAACTTTAAATCTCTTTCAAAACAGTGTTTCTCGAAATGTTCACTACACACTTTTGAGTGTTCATTTACAGGCGGATTCTTCAACTTCATTTTACTTAGCCATTTACCAAAGCGCTCCTTATTTTTCAGTGAAAGTCCGTGGTAGCTTTCACTCTTTTTTTGGTTAGCTTCATTGCTGCATCCCAAGGCCATACAAAATACTTCCATTTTAAGGAAATCCTTCTTTGCTCTCTACCATCTTATTTGTGTCACAGCAGAAGCACTGTTGTAAACATTAAAGCTGCACTGACTGATTTTTGTATTTATTACGAAAGTGCTACCCATGTCCATGTAGTGCAGTGGGATATACGTCCTTCTGAAGAAAAAGTAGCGCAGATTTGTGCTGGCGTGACATTATATTTTAGATCGAGTTTTGATGAAACAAGGAAGAGAATGTGTTTCGGGTCGCAGATTGCGACCAATCACAGCGCACCACTGGCCCCCACTTTCTTGAGAAATCTACTGGTCCGTCGTTAGCATAGACGGCTGAGTTAGTACAACAAGCGGCGGAGCTAACCTGAAGCTTTCTTGTCTTCGTCACGGGGGGCGATAGCTTGGTGGGTGCAGGGAGGGGAGCAGAAAGAGCGAGGCCAGCGTGTCCGCTGCTTCGAAATCCCAAAGTCAGTTAGTGCAGCTTTAAGGCAGCTTCGACCCCTAAAATAGTGTCAATTTTCTGACCAATCAGAGGCATTCATATTATAACAGTATTTTACTGATTTTGTAATTATCAATAACACAAAAACACATTGCTGAGGTGCGACAGTAGCTCAGTTGGTAGAGCATTGGCCTTAAGGCCAGAAGGTCGTGGGTTCATTTCCCACCTCTGCACCTTCTCCACCGACTCCCACTGATGACTGCTGTCGTTGTGTCCTTGGGCAAGACACTTAACCCCACTTTGCCCAAAGCCCCCACTGAAAGATCAAGGCTATGCTCACAGTCAGAGAGCAGCCGTCCTCCTGTGGACTCACCACCTGCAGAGGGTCAGTGAGGGGCTGGTGCTATGAGACTTGGGTGGCATCTCTGACTGCCACCCCCCTGACCCAGAAATGGATTAAAGGGTAGAAAATGGATGGATGGATGGACATTGCTGAGGTGAAAAATGCATGTGTTTAATGCGTTTTTCAAAAAAAATGTTTTCAATAAAAGGTTCACACTGACAGTGATGAGAACGAGGCAGAATCTGCAACGACCTGCTCCGAGCGCAGTCCAACTTCTTATGGTGCGTTCAGACCAAACGCACCATTACCGAGAGGACGCGGTGCCGTGGTGAAAGCTAATAGTAATCTGAGCTAATTTATCATCGTGGTTCAAAGCTCCCACATATTTCCCCTTCCTCGCTTTACACCGCGTTTGTAAAACTATATGTTATAATAGATCCATGGTAAAACACCATC
Source organism: Knipowitschia caucasica (assembly GCA_964034765.1). Classification (NCBI taxonomy): domain Eukaryota; kingdom Metazoa; phylum Chordata; class Actinopteri; order Gobiiformes; family Gobiidae; genus Knipowitschia; species Knipowitschia caucasica. Next base: position 10,074,720 of record OZ035845.1, on the reverse strand, counting down.
AGAGCCTCTGTGCAGCACGTGCCACTTCAAAACGTGGACTTTGTTTGCATGTCGCCTCCACACACGTGTGTGAAGGCACATTTGTGGCACGGTAGTGTTTGGAGAGATCCAGTCATTTATCAAACTAAAGGATTCTATTCTTAGTGAATGATCAGGGTCTGGACCAATGTCCAACATGACATAAGGTTCTCGAAGGCTTCCGTAGTGTTGGTGGTAGAAGTAAACTTGTAATATATGATCTCAACACTACATGGGAGTAATAACTACACAGTGTACCTTAAACGATTATTCACTGTTAAAGGAGCAGTATGTACAAATCTGGCTTAAAGAGGTACTGCACTCTCCCTGACTCAGGTTGCCAGATATGCAGACGAATCCAGCTGGGAACAATATCTGATTACGTAAGAGTTTTGTCAAAAACAAATCTATAACCAACGCCTTTTTCACAAAGGCCCAGATAGAATCCTAGTTTTATTCCTTGTTTTGTCATTAATGATTGTAAAAATGTAATGGGACCTATTTTAGTTCTGCGGCGACATGTTACATTTCCAGTGAGATATCATTAGCTCGACGTGGTGAATTCTGGCAACCTGGATAACAGACTTTCTGATTGGTAAAACATTGGAGGGCGCAGTGTTGCCAACTTAGCGACTTTGTCGCTAGATTTAGCGACTTTTCAGACCCCTATAGCGACTTTTTTTCAAAAAAGCGACTAGCGACAAATCTAGCGACTTTTTCTGGTGTTATTGGAGACTTATCTGGTGTTTTGGAGACTCTGGCGTGAAGCATGTTGTTAGGATTTAGCAGACAGAGACGGATCGTGGTGTGCCAAACTCTGGAAGTTTATTTAAGTTGCTCTCAAGTTCCACTGGTTTACTCTGTTTCTTTCTCTCAGACAGAATAAAGGCAGTACACAGTTTATATAGTCATTGTCACGTCACACATCGAAAGACATACGTGTCACAAAGAGACAGTCACATCATAGTCATAACATGGAGTCCTTGTAGAGTCCTTGTACAGTCCTGCACGTAGGCCATATAGCTATCTAATACTAATACCCTCCCCTTTGATCACATAATCACATGTGATCACTCAAATCGATCAATCAATAAAATGGAAAAAGAAAAGAAAAAAAAAAATTCAAAAAAAAAAACTTCAAAAAATTATTAAAAACAAAGAAAATGTATGCATTAAACTCATAATCATCAAATCAATATCAGTGGATTTTATCCTCTATCCTGGGAAAAAACAAAACAAACAAAAATAAAGTAAATAAACAAACAAAAAACAAATCAAAAATAAAAACAAACAAAAATAAAAACAAACAAAAACTATTGGACACACAAGAACTCAGCAGATTCAGTCAAAACACAGACAAAAACGAGCTGAGTCTCAATTTAGAAGCTAATTTCACTTTTATTACTCTATACTTTTATTCTAATGCTGATTGTTTATACTTCACTTATTTCACTTTATTATTTTCACTTATCAATCTTAGACTGTGTACTTTACTTTTACTATCACTATAGTTTAAAACTATTCTAATCTATTTACATAAATCTCTCTGTTCTGTGGTATTACACTCTCATTATCAGTGGCATATTATCAGTGGGATTTTGCTCCATGTCTACTCTCATTCTCAGGAATAAAACTGTGAACACAGTAAGGCAAATGGTCAACATTTACACTTCTATAGTGGTCAGTGATTTATTACTTTTTATTATCTAAAGATATTATTGTCAGGCAGTTTGGGATGAATGTACATCATTAATCAAATTAGTATTATCCTAATAGTAGCTAATTAGGTTTGGGGTTGGGGTCAGTTATTCTACAATGGTGTTTGTGCTGGAAACTTCTCAAAGATATCCAAATATCTACTATTGTGTTTTTGTGCTACACCCAAATGCATCAAAATGCTTTTAAATGCTTTTGAATCTCTGTTGGTTGTAATCTATCTCATTAATCTAGGCATTAATCTAGGCTACACTCATATGGACTTGTGCATTGTCAACATTCACAGATGTTTGAACACAAGTGAATTTGACAAGTATCTAATAAAACTGTACATAAAACTGTAAGTAACTTTATCTACTTTTGAAGTAAATGCTTGTGAAATGGTCCCTTTACCATTTGATATTAGCACTGGCTACAAATAATCTCTATTTTTGAAAGCATCTATGGTTGATGCATTTATCTATCTCTATTTTTACACTATTGTGACTCCAAAGTTTGGCTGCAGTTTGAGCCAAGGCATATTCCTAATTTGTGACTTCTGTCACTTTTAATGGCTGTGACATAACTCTGATTCTAATATTATAGCTGATCTATCAAAAGGATAACATTGTAGGGTACTATTTTAACTCTTACGTGGAAATGTGTTTATGAAAAACAAAGGAAGTCAAATTCTACTCTTTTACTACTATTTAACATCTACTAAAACGCTACAATACTTATACTTTATCATTTTCAAAGTTTTTGTCTGTCAGATGTCTGAATACTTAACATGTATATTGCATTTGTCACAGTTTCTGGTTGTAGCAATAGCATCAGCAATAGACGTTTTTCATTGGCTGGTTCTTGTTCTGCAAATGGCTGTGTCCAATAGATCATCAGATGTCCAGAAGCTAGGGACAAACAAAAACAAAAGAAAGAATCATGAGTATCTCTCTCATTTAGCACTCATCAATGTATGATTTCAAAAATATAAACATCACTCCCCAGTTTTTCTCTCCAAGGTCCTCAGGTCCTCAGGTCCTCAGGGTCCCCTGAGGGTGAGTCTCAGTCGTCATCAGGTCAGGTCATAGAGAGAGATGTCATCTTGGACATCAGTAGGGTCCAAGCCATGGTTTTGGTCTCCAGATGCACATCAGATCTCCAGATACAGTCTTTTCACTCGAAGCACATCAGGTCATTTGCGATGCACTTCTGGTCAATGGTGCAGTGTCTCAGTTCCTGTACACAGCTTGTAATGCAATAGTTACTCTCTATGGTTAAATCACTTTGATTCTACTTTAACACAATTTCTCTTCATGCTGTTGCTTCTGTCCCTCAGACAAAAAGCAAGCGCAGTGATTCAGTTTACTTCTCTAATTTGTGTTTTTATCAGATCTAATTCTAATCAATGTAATTACTTCACACAGTACAAAATCAACAAATCAAAAGTGTCAGGACAGACGTCAATTAAGTCCATGACAATATAGAATTCAAATGAACATTTCTGGTCTCAAAAAATACTGATTCAACTAAAGATTCAAGTGATAGACAATTAAAAATATGTGTTTACATTGGAGTAAACTTTTAAAATGCTTTTTCCTCATGTTCTGCTTTTTCATGTATCTATATGTAAATGTGAATGTGTGAGTGTATGTGTGTGTATGTGTGTGTGTATATGAATTTTGGGGTTGTGTCTCAAGACTCCACGAACCACCTGTAGGTCTCAAAGGTCACACTGTGGTGATGTAAACCACGTAGACACACTTTCAACTCCCTCTAGGTCTCTACCTGACGCTCCACCCATCACGTCTCCAGATACCTCTCTTTCATGGCCCCGGTCTCTCTCACACCCACTCAGTTCTGCAGTGGCGTGGGGAGGGGCAAGGAGGTGGCATTTTCCTTTGCTCTTTGATCTGTGACCTGTGGCTGGGTGGGCTTTGCGCTGTCCAGTGTCCAGCAGTGACCTCTCGTACAGTGAGGCAGAGTCTGAAAAACAATCCTTGAGACGGCCAATTTAAAAACAATAGATATCAGTATGCGAATGAGATTGTTTTTCTCCCTAAAGTCAAAACAATTTTGAGATTACTTATTATCTTACTAATGATGACATTTTTAAGACCAGAAACTAAAGAAGTTATCAAAACAACAATTATACTCAAAACAAACAACCTTTTAAACTTTAAAACATGTATTATATACTTTTGTACTGTGTGTTTAATTATCTATGCATTTATCTCAGCATATATTTTACTAATTTAAAATAATTGCAGCATTTTTCAAATGAAGTCAGTATGAATTGGAGCACATTTTAGACCAGGCTCCTGTGCTGCGTGCATCTGCAGCAGGAGGAAGGTCAGGTGCATAGTCAAAACAAAAACAAAAGTCACCACTTGAATGTGAATTGGGTGAATTGGGTAGTTTAACTTAATAATACTTTTACAGCCTAATTCCCTCTTTCTTTTTAGATAAGTCTATAATCAATAATCACTTTTAACAGATTCTAATTTAAATGTTTGAAAAACGGCTTTTGTAACTAAAATAAAAAATACATGAAAAAATTCTCACAAACAGCTATGAAATATATCAGAGATACAATAATGGACTCACAAAATAAGCAGCAGATTTAAAAAGAAAAGCAAAGCTTTTTGTACTAATCTTTGGGTTTCAAAAACATACTAATTCAAAACTTCTATTCCCTAATGGTGTTTAAAAACGTTTAACTGTGTCATAACACAATGTTCAAATGGCAAATTTCGCAAATTTAACGGAATAACTACTATGAAAAGCCAAATTCCTAAAGCAGTAGCTTTGCTTCAGATTCACAGCCAGAGCAGCGAAGGAGGGGGCCGTTTCCCTGACAACGGCAGCAGATAGAGCGACGCACACACACAGGCAAAACGATACAGAAGAATAACTTTCAAGATTACTTTGTTAAGCGAATATAACTGATGTTGTTCTTTATACTTTTGTCATCCAAATCTAGAAGTGATCACTTTCCACACTAGTAACAAAAGGCACTCTTTAGTGTTTAACGTTTCCCTTTTTATAATTACTTTTAATTCACCATGGTTTCTCTCAAAGGGACTTTAACCCTGAAGCTTCTTCTCAAAGGGACTTTAACCCCGAGGCTTTTCTCAAAGGGACTTTAACCCCGAGACTTTCTCAAAGGGACTTTAACCCCGAGGCTCAAAGGGACTTTAACCCCGAGACTTTCTCAAAGGGACTTTAACCCCGAGGCTCAAAGGGACTTTAACCCCGAGACTTTCTCAAAGGGACTTTAACCCCGAGGCTCAAAGGGACTTTAACCCCGAGACTTTCTCAAAGGGACTTTAACCCCGAGGCTCAAAGGGACTTTAACCCCGAGACTTCTTCTCAAATACAATTTAGAGAGTTTGACAGACCCCAAAAACACACCAAAATTTAGCTAATATCCAATTATGCAGACTTTACATATAAAAAGGTGTCTGCTTACCTTATTCTTGTCAAACCGGTTCCAAGGACTGTCCGAGAGGTCTGCCAACTCTTTTCCGCGTCGGAATATTCAATTTAAACACAAAACAGAGAAAGTGAGGGAGCAAGAGCAAGCCCATCCAAAAGCGAGCCCTTTCAGCGTCGCTGGGATTTCTCCCCTTCCAGATAACGTGCTGTCGCTCCCACACGCCGAAAAAAAGAAACAGGGAAAACTCCCTCAAAACAATCCAGAGAATGGCACACACTGAGCCGCGCATTCTCCACCAAATCTGTAAGGATTTAAGCAGACAGAGACGGATCGTGGTGTGCCAAACTCTGGAAGTTTTATTTAAGTTGCTCTCAAGTTCCACTGGTTTACTCTGTTTCTTTCTCTCAGACAGAATAAAGGCAGTACACAGTTTATATAGTCATTGTCACGTCACACATCGAAAGACATACGTGTCACAAAGAGACAGTCACATCATAGTCATAACATGGAGTCCTTGTAGAGTCCTTGTACAGTCCTGCACGTAGGCCATATTGCTATCTAATACTAATAATGTATTGTTCTGCAGTTACTGTCCTCAACGTGAGCCCCTCCCCCGTCCCAAAGCACTTACAGGCGGCCAGTCTCACAGTAGCCTCGCGCAGCAGTCCCAGCTACAGTCTATGGGCGGATCAGAGAGAGAGAGAGAGAGGAGACCCTGTCTCAAAAGCACAGGAAGTTTTCAGGCTGCTGCAGACTGAACTTCAGCTCCATCACCACCACACATGCAAAGCTCCCTGGCCACTCCTACCACCGCCACCCCCCCACTACCCCCCACCATCCGCGGCAGCTCTGTCCGTGACTCTGTTTTCTCTCAGTAGTGGGTCACATTAAATCATTTGTTATGCCAAACTATGAAAAAAAAAAAAAAACGTATAAAAATAAACCTAAGTAACTATGCCAGAGTGTGTCTTTTGGGTCACTTTGCCGGTCCCAAGCCCGGATAAAGGAGGAGGGTTGGTTGTAGAGCTAGCAATTTCACCCTACATAACAATCTTTTGATTACATTTGCTGTTATAACATTTAACAATACAGGACAAAACTGATGTGTGTAATGTGGATCTAGACAAAGCATTAAAATCATTAAATGTTGTTAATGTTGAAATTATTTTTGTACATTTGTAGTTCTAAACATATTTAGGGTGTTTTTTACTCACTTTTGTCTCTCCCACGACGTTATTCCTCTCTCCTACAGCGTCCGTTACAGTTATTTGCAAATTGCCAATTATGCAAATTAGGCGATGACGTCATTTAGCTACTTCTAGCGACTTTTGGGACAGCCAATAGCTACTTTCCTTACTGAGGAGTTGGCAACACTGGGAGGGCGGGACATTGAAATGAAAACAATAACAGAGAGAGAGAGAGAGAGAGAGAGAGAGAGAGAGAGAGAGAGAGAGAGAGAGAGAGAGAGAGAGAGAGAGAGACCAGAGAGAAACATAATGATATGTTGTTAAGTTTTGACAGATGTAGAATCTGACTTTTACCACTTACCATATAGTTACCAAGAGAGATGTTTCAACTGTCCTTTGTGACATAATCGCAGTATAACCTGTGTTTTCTAAATGAGTGCTTGATCTACAGAGTCCTCCAGCTCAGTCCAGATTCATGACGACAAAGGACGTAGCTGGTTGGAGGCTCAGCAATACTGCAGAAGACATCACACTGACCTGATGAGTGGACTGGACCAGCAGGAGCAGGTTGAGAAAGTAAAACCCTTTGGTAAATCATCTTGCTGGATTGGTCTGTTCCGGGACACCTGGGCCTGGTCCGATGAAAGCCCCTCCTCCTTCAGAAACTGGAACTCAGACTCAGCGATTAATCCTGAGACTGAGAAATGTGCCGCGGTGGGAGGAGATGGCGGATGGAAGAGCTCCGACTGTAGCCGAAAGAAAAGCTTTGTCTGTGCAGGAGGTGAGACGACATTATTATGATTTTTTATCTTTAAGGAAGCTAAAGACCTGAGGAGGACAGAAACACTGGTGGTTCAGAAAGGAGGGCTCTCAACAAGATGCTCTGCTCTGAAGGAGGGCCTGGTTAAGTCCTTAGGTAGACCTTGTTTGGTCCTAGTTTAGTACTGGTTCACACCTTGATTAGACCTGGTTCAGACCTGGTTCAGACCTGGTTTAGACCTGGATCAGACCTGGTTCAGACCTGGTTTAGACCTGTTTTAGACCAAGTTAAGTCGTTGTTCAGACCTGGGTAAATCCTAATTAAATCCTGGTTCAGTCCTGGCTCAGACCTGGTGCAGACCTGGTTAAATCCTGGTTCAGTCCTGGCTCAGACCTGGTGCAGACCTGGTTAAATCCTGGTTCAGACTTGGTTCAGACCATTAAAATCCCTCTGTCCCCAAAGGTAACCTGGTCCTGGTGAAGCAGAACAAAACCTGGGAGGAGGCCTTGATCTACTGCAGACAGAACCACCGGGACCTGGTCTGGAACATAGACACAGAGCCGTGGAAGACCCAGGTCCAGGACCAGGTCCGGAGGTCCGACAGTAAGTTGGTGTGGGTGGGTCTGCACTACGCCTGCTTCTTCGAGGCTTGGTTCTGGGTCAACGGACACTACGTTCCTGATGACCACAAGGACTGGAGGAAACCTGGAGAAGGCGACTGCGGAGACGTCGCAGCAGTGAAGAAGAACGGACAGTGGGTCAACAGGAAGTTTGAGGAGGAACACAACTTTATCTGTGTGCGTTCTTGCGGCTGTTGTCATGGAAACTGAATCTACCACAACAGGCGTCTCCAACACTAAAGTAAACGTTTAAAAAGTAAAAAGTAAATCTTGTAGTGCAATCTGAATGTATGATATTGTGTGGATAGAGAGAAAGAGAAGAGAGAGCTGAGAGAGACCCGAGAGAGACCAGAGAGAGAACTGAGAGAGAAGAGAGAGAACTGAGAGAGCAAAGAGAGAAGAGAGAAACCAAACATGTTCAGAGAGCACTTTCCAGATGTGGCTACCCCAAGTGGTCTTTTACTAAAGCCCAAAGGACGAGAAAGGCCAGAGACACAGTCCAACAGACAGAAGAAAGTAGGAGGAGAGGGGTGTCCTTACCGTATGTGGCGGGAGTTTCAGAGAAACTACAAAGAATCTTTAGGCAACACAAAATCCCTGTGTATTTCAAACCTTTCAACACGTTAAGACAGAAATTAGTGCATCCCAAAGACAAAACACCCAGACACAAACAGAGCAATGTGGTGTATTCAATTAAATGTAGTGAAGAGGAGTGCACTGACCACTATATTGGAGAAACCAAACAAACTCTACAGAAACGACTTCACCAACATCGTAGAGAAAACTCTAGTGGGCCACAGTCGGCTGTTCATCTCCACCTCAAGGCCTCCAACCACACGGTGGATGACACAGAGGTTAAAATTCTGGCTCGGGAGAAGAATTGGTTTGAGAGAGAGGTGAAAGAAGCCATTTTTGTGAGGAAACAAAAACCTTCTCTTAACAGAGGAGGAGGGTTAAGATTTGGTTTGCCTCGCATCTATGACGACATCCTAAAAACAACGCCCTAACTTGGGACAAGGTCAGTGACATGCTAATGAGTTAGGAGGGGTGAGACCTGCCCTCCACTTGAGCATCCCAGCAGACAATAGGTCTGTGACATGCTAAGGAGTTAGGGTCGTTAGCCTCAGCAGGGTCGTTAGACCTGCTCCCTTCTACATCAGACCTTAGATTGTTTATGAGTTAGTATCAGGATTAGGTTATAAATCTCCAACGCGCGGTCCGAGAATTCATTCCCTGAAGAAGTCCCCAGGTTGAGGACGAAACGTCGGGAAAACTTGCTAAGAAGTACAGATGATGGGTGAGAAACCTTCCTTTGCTTTGACTAATCCCTGTACGACTGAGAGTTTACACAAACTCAGAGAGAGAGTAGAGAGAGAACTGAAAGAGGCTGACCAGAGAGAGAGCAGAAAGAGACTTCTTTGAAACAGAGGGATTACTGTATTCCATAAATTATTCCATTTGTTTTTTTCTAAATGGTTGGATCTGGAGACGACAGTTGGAGACCCCTGGACAGTCACATATATAAACACATTTATTATTATCATTTTACTGGGGGTTTGGGTTTGGGTCTGTGTGGTGTGTGATTACTGAAGAAAAAATATTCAACATTTTTTAGCTTTATTAACGATGGAGCACCAGTGGCTCAGTTCTGCACCAACTCCCACTGATGTCTGCTGTCGTTGTGTCCTTGGGCCAGATACTTAACTCCACTTTGCCTGAAGCCCCCGCTGAAAGATCAAGGCTGTGCTCTCTCAGACAGCAGTGGGACTGTGATCCCCAGAAATGGACGAAGGGGAAGAAAATGGATGGAAATATAATCTTCAGTAGAAAATCTTTGGTAAAACACGTTTGAAGGGTTTAAAATGTTTTTCTCTTGAAATGAGAAATAACGTGGAGGAGGTTGATCCATGGATCCTACTGAGAAAGTCTCTGCTGCCATCTGGTGGACACCAGAGAGAGACCACTTATCTTGTGGTCTGCATTATTTATATATGACAAAAAATGAGGGTTTCTGATGTTGATGAGGCTGCATTAAAAGACAGGATTCTTGTGTAAAGTAAACATTTATGATAGTTGTGTTGGTGAGAAGCTGATGGCTGCGGCGGTGCAGTAGTATCCGGAACAATCTGAGGAGAATCTCTGAGACAGAAGCACAGAGTTCAGCTGCAGATCTCCAAAGTCAAACGAACCAAAGGTCTGCAACACAGACACACAACAGGAACCTGGTGAAACCTCCAAGATCAGGGGAGATATGTTTCCAAACATTTTCAAAAATATTTATCACAAAGTGAAACACAACATTTACTTCTGAGGTGAAGTATCAAATACATTTAATGTGTTCAAATGTGTATTGTTCTGTGTTTTATTTATTTATTGATTGACTGCGGAACCTTCCGCAGTCAACCATTGGTTTTCACGTTCTTTATTATTATTCCGTCTTTTTCCTGATTTTTGACACGTTTCACAGCTTTCACATTTTCAACAATTTCCACAAGTTATACATCAAAACGTTCCACATGTTTGGGAGATTATTGCTATTACTTTTGGGACTTCAGCGATTTCCGGTTTTTCCGCAATCGGACAAAAATCGGTCGATTTTTCCCATTGACTTATAATGGGGCTTCCACAAATTCATAGTTTTCAGAATTTTCTTCAACATTTTCAGCATTTTCTGCAGTTTGTGCATGTTCAGCTTCCACAACTTGTGAGTTTTCAGAAAAAAATAGAGTTCTGCAGTTTTCCAGTTTTTTTCTACGGGACTTGGGAATTCTGCCATTAATTTGCATTGAGAATTCTGCAATGCATTTTAATAGGCCCATGCATTTTAATAGGACTTCAGCTCTTTCAGACATTTCTACAGTTTCAATGATTCAACAGTTTCAAGGATTCAACAGTTTCAAGGATTCAACAGTTTCAAGGATTCAACAGTTTCAAGGACTTCAGCAGTTTCAAGATTTCAAGAGTTTCAAGGACTTCAACAGTTTCAAGGACTTCAGCAGTTTCAAGATTTCAAGAGTTTCAAGGACTTCAACAGTTTCAAGGACTTCAGCAGTTTCAAGGACTTCAGCAGTTTCAAGGATTCAACAGTTTCAAGGATTCAACAGTTTCAAGGACTTCAGCAGTTTCAAGATTTCAAGAGTTTCAAGGACTTCAACAGTTTCAAGGATTCAACAGTTTCAAGGACTTCAGCAGTTTCAAGATTTCAAGAGTTTCAAGGACTTCAACAGTTTCAAGGACTTCAACAGTTTCAAGGACTTCAACAGTTTCAAGGACTTCAACAGTTTCAAGGACTTCAACAGTTTCAAGGACTTCAACAGTTTCAAGGACTTCAACAGTTTCAAGGACTTCAACAGTTTCAAGGATTTCAGCAGTTTCAAGATTTCAAGAGTTTCAAGGACTTCAACAGTTTCAAGGACTTCAGCAGTTTCAAGGACTTCAGCAGTTTCAAGGACTTCAGCAGTTTCAAGGACTTCAGCAGTTTCAAGGACTTCAGCAGTTTCAAGGACTTCAGCAGTTTCAAGGACTTCAGCAGTTTCAAGGACTTCAGCAGTTTCAAGGACTTCAGCAGTTTCAAGGTTTCCACAGTTTCAAGGTTTCAACAGTTTCAAGGTTTCAACAGTTTCAAGGTTTCAACAGTTTCAAGGACTTCAACAGTTTCAAGGACTTCAACAGTTTCAAGGACTTCAACAGTTTCAAGGACTTCAACAGTTTCAAGGACTTCAACAGTTTCAAGGACTTCAACAGTTTCAAGGACTTCAACAGTTTCAAGGACTTCAGCAGTTTCAAGATTTCAAGAGTTTCAAGGACTTCAACAGTTTCAAGGACTTCAACAGTTTCAAGGACTTCAACAGTTTCAAGGACTTCAACAGTTTCAAGGACTTCAACAGTTTCAAGGACTTCAACAGTTTCAAGGACTTCAACAGTTTCAAGGACTTCAGCAGTTTCAAGATTTCAACAGTTTCAAGGACTTCAACAGTTTCAAGGACTTCAACAGTTTCAAGGACTTCAACAGTTTCAAGGACTTCAACAGTTTCAAGGACTTCAACAGTTTCAAGGACTTCAGCAGTTTCAAGATTTCAAGAGTTTCAAGGACTTCAACAGTTTCAAGATTTCAAGAGTTTCAAGGACTTCAACAGTTTCAAGGACTTCAGCAGTTTCAAGGACTTCAGCAGTTTCAAGGACTTCAGCAGTTTCAAGGACTTCAGCAGTTTCAAGGACTTCAGCAGTTTCAAGGACTTCAGCAGTTTCAAGGACTTCAGCAGTTTCAAGGTTTCCACAGTTTCAAGGTTTCAACAGTTTCAAGGTTTCAACAGTTTCAAGGTTTCAACAGTTTCAAGGACTTCAACAGTTTCAAGGACTTCAACAGTTTCAAGGTTTCAACAGTTTCAAGGACTTCAGCAGTTTCAAGGTTTCCACAGTTTCAAGGTTTCAACAGTTTCAAGGTTTCAACAGTTTCAAGGACTTCAACAGTTTCAAGGACTTCAACAGTTTCAAGGTTTCAACAGTTTCAAGGTTTCAACAGTTTCAAGGACTTCAGTGTAATCATGCAACCTAATAGGGATTTTTCCATGTAAACCAGTATAATGCAACTTAATAGGGTTTTTTCCATGTAAACCAGTATAATGCAACTTAATAGGGATTTTTCCATGTAAACCAGTATAATGCAACTTAATAGGGTTTTTTTCATGTAAACCAGTATAATGCAACTTAATGGGGATTTTTCCATGTAAACCAGTATTATGCAACTTAATAGGGATTTTTCCATGTAAACCAGTATAATGCAACTTAATAGGGTTTTTTTCATGTAAACCAGTATAATGCAACTAAATAGGGTTTTTACATGTAAACCAGTATAATGGAACTTAATAGGGGTTTTTACATGTAAACCAGTATAATGGAACTTAATAGGGATTTTACATGTAAACCAGTATAATGGAACTTAATAGGGGTTTTTACATGTAAACCAGTATAATGCCACTTAATAAGGATTTTTACATGTAAACCACTATAATGTAACCTAATAGGGGTTTTTACATGTAAACCAGTATAAAGCAACTTAATAGGGATTTGTACATGTAAACCAGTATAATGCAACCTAATAGGGATTTTTCCATGTAAACCAGTATAATGCAACTTAATAGAGATTTTTCCATGTAAACCAGTATAATGCAACTTAATAGGGATTTTTCCATGTAAACCAGTATAATGCAACCTAATAGGGATTTTTCCATGTAAACCAGTATAATGCAACCTAATAGGTTGCATTATACCACCAGACCAAGACCCAAACGAAGACTCAGACCACCACCAGATAATGACCACAGACCAGGTTTCCTTAGTTACAGGAACCAAATTGTTTCAGCGGTGAGGGGATTTTTCAGTTTCAAGGACACTTTCAATACATTCAGTAGTTTCAAGGATTTCAACTGTTTAAGAATTTAACCAGTTTCAAGGATATCAGGAGGTTCAAGGATTTCAGGAGTTTCCACACTTTCAACAGTTTCCAGGTTTAAAAAAGTTTCAAGGATTTCAGGAGTTTCAATGTTTCAACAGTTTCAAGGATTTCAGGAGTTTCAAATATCTATCAAGTATTTTAACAGTTTCAAGGCCTTTTAAAGGATTTCAAGGATTTTTTTTAGCAGATTTCTACATTAGATCTGTTCCGCAGTCAATCGCAATGGCTTCAGCCATTGCAAGTTTCTAGTTATTAATTTTGTTTCAAATATTTTAAACAATGATATTACATTTTGTTGAAATAATTTTTAAAGATGTTAAAATATTTTTCACAATTATTTGTATATTTCTTTCAAATATTTAAAATGTGTGTAACATTATTTTTATGTATCAGTGTAAAACTATTATTTACATCATATTGACAACATGACTAAACAATAAACAGTCATCATTCAAAATATTATTATTTGATTTAGTTTACTCCTGTGTTTGTAATTATAAATAAAGTTCTAATTCTCACCTTCAGAATGTTCCTGGCGTCAAAAGCTTCTCTGGATTTTCCTCCTGAACCAGAACCTTCCGCTGCAATGAACAAAACAACAAGTTAAAGCTGCTGATGTTAATCATATATATGTGTCTAAATATATGAGAGGGACAGGTTAGTATAAACCAGGATTATTCAGATCATGTCCAGCAGAGGGCGCCTGTGTTACAGAGACATGCAGCTGCTCTGTTCTCATTTCATCAGTTAAAGTTAAATTCACCAGATCTGCTCTGGTCCCAGTTTAATCTAGTTCTTTTCACCAGAGAAGGGAAGTTTTTTGTATAGCACAGTTCATACCCAAGGCAGATCAGAGAGAGACCAGAGAGGGACCAGATAAAAACCAGAGACCAAAGACAGAGAGAGCGGAGAGTCAGTACCTGTGGAGTCTCGGCGGAACAGTGTGTTCATGACGGTTCCGTGCAGTTTGACTCGGTCCCACTCTCGCTGCATCAGACCCTGAGACACAAACTGCTCGACCAGACGATCCGCCAGCAGCTGTAGCCTAGCAACAAGACAGTACCACTGTAGAAATATACTTCCTGTGTATTTACATTAAAAAATAACAACATTTCTCCCTTGTCAATTGAGTCCCAAGAGACCATAGAGATCATAGAGACCATAGAGATCATAGAGAGACCACAGAGACCATAGAGAGACCACAGAGACCATAGAGACCATAGAGAGACCACAGAGATCATAGAGACCATAGAGAGACCACAGAGACCATAGAGAGACCACAGAGATCATAGAGACCATAGAGAGACCACAGAGACCATAGAGAGACCACAGAGTGACCATAGAGAGAGCTGAGAGACCAGAGAGAGACCCAAGAGACATAGAGAGAGCTGAGAGACCAGAGAGACCATAGAGAGAGTTGAGAGAGCAGAGAGAGATACCATAGAGATGGCAGAGACTCAGAAGGGTTTTCTCACTTGTCAGATCCGTGTTTCTCGCAGACTTTGGCGTACAACACATCTACAGCCGCTGGATCGTCGTTCATGTACTCGATGCCTCTGACCCGCAGCTCCAGAGGCTTCCCACCAGTGAGCTCCCTGACCACACCAGGAAACACAGACACACCATGAAGGGACGAGAGAGAGACCAGAGAGAGATCAGAGAGAGAGATCAGAGCGAGAACAGAGAGACCAGGGAGAGATCAGGGAGACCAGAGAGAGCATTTACCAAGGATTAACTAAATCCTTGGTAACACATTAGATTTGCCTTCACTAATGAACCCTCATGAGAAAGTTAAATGCAGAATAAGGACCAATAAGTGATTACTGTGTGAGCCTTGTACCTGATGAAGTCCTGGTTCTGCTGCAGCTGCTGACCCACCGCCTGCACCTCGGCCTCGTTCAGCAGACACAGCGTTCCGAGCGTCAGGTGCAGTTTGGACGGATTCTGGAAAATACTCTCCTCCACTCCATGATCCTGGAATGGAAATGTGTATACAGTACATTACTACACCTGTGAGAACTCCCAGACCAGAAAGGTGAGTTAGTAATAAGTGCTAAAAATGGTTCATATAACTTGAAAGACAGTGAAAGGCAGCTCAGAACCAGGACCAGCACACGTTGGAGAAAAGGGGCTTTGATGAAGCGACCATAAGGGGCTACATTTGAATCGTAGGTGAAGGTAGAGGAATTCTTCTCATAAACATAATGATGACATGCAAATAAACCATAAAATTAAGGTGTGTGTGTGTGTTTCTTCTGGATTATGGCAAACACTCTCCTTATATATATTCTATGGTTGGGACCTCCTCTCTGGTCTCTCCATACATTATTGAAGTCTAGTCCTGGATTAGGTCTGGTACCTGAGATTAGGTCTGGTACCTGTGTTTAGGTCTGGTACTTGTGAGTGGGTCTGGTGCCTGTGAGTAGGTCTGGTACCTGTGAGCAAGTCTGGTACCTGTGAGAAGGTCTGGTACCTGTGATTAGGTCAGGTACCTGTGAGCATGCCTCCAGCACGTCCTCCTTAAACTTGAGAAACCCCTGTTGAATCTGCGGCTGGTTCAGAGGCAGCGACAGGAAGTGAGTGAACGGCTGTTTCTTCCTGAAGCTGTCAATCAGAATCTCCAGTCGAGTGATCGCCATGGAGACCGCAGACTTCTGAGCCCCTGTGACCACTGAGACACACACACGTGTTTACACCTGGTCTGGTATGGTCCTGGTCATGGTCTGGTTCTTGTCTGGTTCTTATCTGGTCCTAGTATGGTCCAGGTCTGGTTCTTGCCTAGTCCACCTGTAATCGCTTATTAAAAGTGGTTAAAGGTGAAAGTATTAGTCCTGCATTTACAGCCTCAGTCCTGGATCTACAGCCTCAGTCCTGGATCTACCGCCTCAGTCCTGGATCTACAGCCTCAGTCCTGGATCTACCGCCTCAGTCCTGGATCTACCGCCTCAGTCCTGGATCTACAGCCTCAGTCCTGGATCTACTGTACAGTCTCAGTCCTGGATCTACAGCCTCAGTCCTGGATCTACAGCCTCAGTCCTGGATCTACCGCCTCAGTCCTGGATCTACAGCCTCAGTCCTGGATCTACTATACAGTCTCAGTCCTGGATCTACAGCCTCAGTCCTGGATCTACAGCCTCAGTCCTGGATCTACAGCCTCAGTCCTGGATCTACTGTACAGCCTCAGTCCTGGATCTACAGCCTCAGTCCTGGATTCACAGCCTCAGTCTCTGTGTTGGATCCTACCTATCTGTCCCTCCACTCCCTGTTTGGGAATGCTGATGCTGGTTCTGGTGTCGTGCTCCAGGCGTCGGCGAGTCTCTCCCTTCTTACCGATGATGTATCTGAGCAAGAGGAACACAGAACTTGTTTTAATAAGTCTCACACTATAAACTTCACAGGAGCCGGTACCGACTTATAGAGGACACTGGGGACGTCGATGGCACAGCGGAATCCTTTCTCTGTTTGTTCAATGAGGTGAGTGTCGCAGCTCTCGTCCTCAATCAGGTCCTCACACTCTTCACACAAAAACACAAGCAAAGCCTTTGGTTTAGTAATTTAAAAAGAAAATAAATGGGTTTTGAAATTCATGAACGAAAGCAGGATGTAAGTAATTCTGATGATATTTATGGGTAAAATCTATTTAGTCTCTGATCTGTCTTTCTGGTCTCTCTCTCTGGTCTTTCTCTGGTCTCTCTTTAGTCTCTCTTTCTGGTATCTCTAAGGTCTTTCTCTCTGTTCTCTCTCTCTGGTCTCTCTCTCTGGTCTCTCTCTCTCTGGTCTCTCTCTCTCTGGTCTCTCTCTCTCTGGTCTCTCTCTCTCTGGTCTCTCTTTCTGGTTTCTCTCTCTGGTCTCTCTCTCTCTGGTCTCTCTCTCTCTGGTCTCTCTTTCTGGTTTCTCTCTCTGGTCTCTCTCTCTCTGGTCTCTCTCTCGCTGGTCTCTCTCGCTGGTCTCTCTCTCTCTGGTCTCTCTCTCGCTGGTCTCTCTTTCTGGTTTCTCTCTCTGGTCTCTCTCTCTCTGGTCTCTCTCTCGCTGGTCTCTCTTTCTGGTTTCTCTCTCTGGTCTCTCTCTCTCTGGTCTCTCTCTCTCTGGTCTCTCTTTCTGGTTTCTCTCTCTGGTCTCTCTCTCGCTGGTCTCTCTCGCTGGTCTCTCTCTCTCTGGTCTCTCTCTCGCTGGTCTCTCTCGCTGGTCTCTCTCTCTCTGGTCTCTCTCTCTGGTCTCTCTCTCTCTGGTCTCTCTCTCGCTGGTCTCTCTCGCTGGTCTCTCTCTCTCTGGTCTCTCTCTCGCTGGTCTCTCTCGCTGGTCTCTCTCTCTCTGGTCTCTCTCTCGCTGGTCTCTCTCGCTGGTCTCTCTCTCGCTGGTCTCTCTCGCTGGTCTCTCTCTCTCTGGTCTCTCTCTCCCTGGTATTTCTCGCTGGTCTCTCTCGCTGGTCTCTCTCTCTCTGGTCTCTCTATGATCCCCCTCTCTCTCTCTTGTTATTTGATAAGCCACAATACACCAAGTAAGCTAATACAGCGCTAATAGTAATTATACATCCATGATTCAGGATTGGACTGAGTGCATAACAGTGTATAAATATGTTGTATGTTTATAACGATCAGCCGGTTCTCTTTACCTGGTGCTGGTCCCGAATACCAGGACTCCTCTTCCTCCTCATACTGGTCCTCTTTCATCACATTTCTTCTATATTGTCTGCCGTGTATGACTACAAGTTGTGGCCGTAACACGTCCATGACATTAACAAGTTAGCACAGTCCACGTAAATGGGAAAATGCACAAATTAAATAACTCTAAAGCACAAAATTCTATGCAAAAAATAGCGAAAATAAAGAGTTTTTGCTTCTAGAAGTCAGTTAGCAGCTACATGGTTGGCATGAGCTGTCATTACTGCGTCCAAATTCACAAAACAGGCCTAGTTTCAACTGCTTTTTTGACCTTTTTCCTAAAATGCGACATAAATTACACAACATTGATCATCTAAACGTTTTATATATTACTTAAATAATCCTGGATTCAAGTTGTAAATATAAAATTATTTTAAAGAAAACTTAAGGAAAATAAAGGAGGTAGTGTGTTTGAATTTGGATGCAATCCTAGTTTTCAAAACGTAAATTGTAATTCCTGTCGCAAAGCAGTTGTTGAACCCAAACAAAACAAGCGACACAACTCCGTGGATAAATTCTTAAACTTTAGTCTTTTTAAGCTTTGACGGTACGTTTTATACTTCAATACTTATTCAGCCAGTAATATTGCTTAAGTTTAAGTTGTATTTGTAGTTGCTTATTGCATAGATTTTCCATATTTTGACTGCTTTGTTGCTAGCTTCCACTTTGTCTTTTCACCATTGACTTATAACGGAGAAGCTAACATGCTAAAGCTATCGCATCTATCGCTGGCTCTCACTCGCGCTAACGTTATTGTTTTGGGTGTAACTTGAATGATTACTTTTTAATGGGATGTTTGTGTTCTGATGGTGCTCCAGGGATGGCGGCCTCTTCGTCCTCGTCCTCTGCGGGAGGAGTGAGTGGGAGCTCGGTTACAGTTTCTGGGTTTAGCGCCTCGGATCTGGCTCCTCCAAGAAAAGTCCTGTTCACTTATCCCAAAGGATCAGGCGAAATGATGGAAGGTAAATGACTGTGTATGGTTCTATTCATGGGTCTTGCTTTTAGTGTGTTTGAAATAGACGTGCCAATACTAAATTATTTACTAAGACATATGACGTTATGATAAGGCTCACTATATACACTATAACTATATGATGCAATCAAACACAAATTGCTGTCTGAAGATGATGTTTCCTTCCTGCTGTTGTCAGACTGTACAACGAACGAGGACTAAGAACGCTGCCATTTGTGCAATAACTTTAACTCATGTCAGAATGTGCAGTACATACAGATGTATACATACAACTGTTTCATATTAATCAGATATATACAGTATTTTAAGTCAGCTTTTCTACTTGCTTCTTTATTATGCTATAAAGAGAGAGAGAGAGAGAGAGACCCCACAACTAGACCTTTTTATTCGAAAATAATACCAGAGTTGAAATGTGCCGACAACGAAGATGTGAACTTTCTGACAGTGTTTGTTTCATGTGGATTGTTCCAGAAAAAATACAGAAAAATTGGCTCTAAACTCAGACTAGAATCTGACTTGTGACATGCACTTGTTACCATAGTTACCAGAACCTACCCTCAAAACAACACCAGGCGACTCCTTTGAACTTTCGGAATCTTCATATTCTCTAAAACCTTTTTTGGCCAATAGTTCTTTGAAATCATTGATACAGTGTTACATTCCAACTCTGTCAGAATCAAAAACACATATTTCATCTGAACTTTCTGTCGTTTCGCTGCAAAAACATCACGCACCGGTGACGTTTACTGAAGCTGCAGCGGATTCTTGTGGAGAAAACAGAATGTTTCTCATGCCATCTGGAGGAGGCGGGACACTGCTCCAGAACAGAGAGCTTTAAGACCAAAACAACAGAGAGGGGGGTTAGAGAGGAGAGGAGAGAGAGGCAACTCAAAGTGCCTTGTGTACCAGAGAGAGAGGGAGAGAGGGAGAGAGAGGGAGAGACCCATCATCCTAATCTGTTTCCCAAATGTGCTTTCCCTCTGACCTTTGCTTCTGCTGTTGTGTAATGTCCTGTTCCCTTTAAATGAACGCAGTGATAAAATCTATAAATAATGTTGTGTTTTTGCAGATGGCTCCGATCGGTTTCTCTGCGAGTCCGTCTTCAGTTATCAAGTGGCTTCTACTTTAAAGCAAGTCAAACACGGTGAGAAGCAGGAAATGATTTTTGATTCACTGACGATCCTCTCAGCCAAGGTCTCTGTTTCAATATAGATATGAAATCATTATCAAAAAGAATACAAACATGTAAAATATTATAGAGAGACCAGAGAGAGAGTGAGACCAGAGAGAGAGTGAGACCAGAGAGAGTGAGACCAGAGAGAGAGTGAGACCAGAGAGAGAGTGAGACCAGAGAGAGAGAGACCAGAGAGAGAGTGAGACCAGAGAGAGAGTGAGAGAACAGAGAGAGTTTGAGACCAGAGAGAGAGTATGAGACCAGAGAGAGAGTGTGAGACCAGAGAGAGAGTGTGAGACCAGAGAGAGAGTGTGAGACCAGAGAGAGAGTGTGAGACCAGAGAGAGAGTGTGAGACCAGAGAGAGAGTGTGAGACCAGAGAGAGAGTGTGTGAGACCAGAGAGAGAGTGTGAGACCAGAGAGAGAGTGTGAGACCAGAGAGAGAGTGTGAGACCAGAGAAAGAGTGAGACCAGAGAGAGTGTGAGACCAGAGAGAGTGTGAGACCAGAGAGAGAGTGTGAGACCAGAGAAAGAGTGAGACCAGAGAGAGTGTGAGACCAGAGAGATAGAGTGAGACCAGAGAGATAGAGTGAGACCAGAGAGATAGAGTGAGACCAGAGAGATAGAGTGAGACCAGAGAGATAGAGTGAGACCAGAGAGATAGAGTGAGACCAGAGAGAGAGTAGAGAGACCAGAGAGAGACCCGACCTCTAATACTACCATGTGTTCTCAGACCAGCAGGTGTCGCGGATGGAGAAGTTGGCGAGTCTGGTGGACGAACTGGAGGCAGACGAGTGGAGATACAAACCTATAGAGCAGCTCCTCGGGTTCACTCCATCATAAACCAAACACTCTGGACTCTAGGGGGCGACGTCTCCCCAAAAACACACAAAAAACAGTTTTTAAACGGCCAAATCTCTGCTTCTGCTGTTTGGCCCTGTAGGATTCCACTGCAGAAAGCGATAAAAGAATATGTTAAGGATCAAAGTGTGTTGATTCTTCAGAGATTTTTTGGCCTGTTTTGAAAACGGTGTCTGCTTTTATTTCTGTCCTGTCCAGTTTTTTAAAATAAAGAAATGGAAGACAAATGTGAATATTTACAAATGACAAGGTTGTTTTGTGAGTCATTTCCAGAGTGAGAGACCAGTAGTAGTTTTCCTTCATTGTGCAAGACAGAGAGAGACTAGGGAGAGTTTAGTGGCCAGAGAGGGAGAAACCAGAGAGAGACTAGGAAGAGTGAAGTTCTATCACTAGTTTTCATTCATTTTGCATGACAGAGGGAAAAACACTTTTACTCTTCTGTTGTGAAAGACCATGTATAATTTCTGTAAGACTAAAGTTACAGATCCCAGCTTTAAGATTGAGCGTATGTGTTTTGATACAGTCCCAGTAAGTTTCCACTCAGGTCATAAACAGAGCGGTCCTCCTCGGTCTTGATTCATTCATGGGTTACGTGTTGAACTTACGACCTGCAGAAAAGAGACTACAGAGGTGTGTCCGTCCTCAGCTGGATCAGGACATTCTGTTCAACACAAAACCAAAACATTTACAAACAGCTGGACTGACGCAGAGACCAGAGGGAGGGACCAGAGAGAGAGGGAGAGAGAAAGAGATCAGAGAGTGGTAGACTAGAGAGAGAGGCCAGAGAGAAAGACACCGTAAAGAGAAAGAGGCCAGAGAGAGAAAGAGACCTGAGAGAGAGACCAGAGAGGTTTCTGTCTCTGTCACATCTTGAGATCATCTTTTGCAAATCAAAAAGTAAAAAAGAAAGGACCACCCTCACTCAGCCAATCAGCTCTCATCCCAAAGAGTTAAATAGTGACTCCCAGGGCTCTTTTTCACACTAAAGATAACATGTTTTCCAATCAGATGAAGACAGTAAACTAGTCTCTGTTTGTTCCCAACATTTCACTTCCACAAGACTCAAACGCATGTGATGTTTCTTCCAAACTGTTGATGGTATGAGGTGGTTGCTGGTTCCTTCCTCCTCAGGGTACACAGAACACACGTCTGGTTTCGTTTCCTCTTTTCTCCAAACTTCAACAGTACAGTTTGTCCTGAGACACGTGTTTACATGTGTAAGCCCCGCCCCCTTCTCTCTACTGTACTCACGGCCTCTCACGTGCGTGTGGGTCTGGCACTGGTCCAAGAGAAGCAGAGAGAGAGAGAGAGAAGGAGAGCGGGAGGGGTTAGCAAAACAACTCAAGATGTGGACGGATGCAGCCAAAGAATGCATGTGTTCTCGAGTGAGTATTAAAACCAATTCAAGGACAGTACAGCACAGTTCATAGTATACACAAGGTTGATTAATATTGCAAATCCCACTGGTCTCTCTCTGGTCTCTCTCCTCTCTCTGGGTTCTGTCTGGTCTTTCTCGTTCTCTCTGGTCTCTCTCTGGTCTCTCTCTGGCCTCTCTCTGGTCTCTCTCTGGTCTCTCTCTGGTCTTTCTCTTGTCTCTCTCTGGTCTCTCTCTGGTCTCTCTCTGGCCTCTCTCTGGTCTCTCTCTGGTCTCTCTCTGGTCTTTCTCTTGTCTCTCTCTGGTCTCTCTCTGGTCTCTCTCTGGTCTCTCTCTGGTCTCTCTCTGGTCTCTCTCTAGTCTCTCTCTGGCCATTCTTGGCTCTTTCTCTGGTCTCTCTCCTCTCTGGGTTCTGTCTGGTCTTTCTCTTTCTCTCCGGTCTCTTTCTGGTCTCTCCAGTCTCTCTCCGGTCTCTTTCTGGTCTCTCTCGGCTCTATCTCTGGCCTCTCCGGTCTCTCTAGGCTCTTTCTCTGGTCTCTCCGGTCTCTTTCTGGTCTCTCGGCTCTATCTCTGGCCTCTCTCTGGTCTCATGCTTGTTAGGTTCAGCTCTTAAGTGCATGTAGTCGCAGCCTTCCTCCAGGAGATGGAGCTGTTTCATATCTTCATCCATTGTATATGTGTGTCCATATATTTACTATACATGACAAATTGCTTCCCATTCAAAAACAGTAAATGCAAAAGTAACCCATTTTTGTGTGAAATTAGAAGCACGGCTAACCACTTCATGAGGATATTAACGGCTTTGCTTTGCAGAGACTAGCACGTTTTGTCAACTAATCAAAACGTTTGTTTACATCCGTGGCAGAAGCAGAAGTTACGCAAACACAGTGACAATAATAGACCCTGGACACTTTGTTCTATTTGATTTATTTTAAGACTTAATATCATTTGACACAAAACACAACAATCCGAAAGGAATTTATTTATTGACCTTTACCCAGGAAAGTCCAAAAGATCCAGGACTGAGGCTGTAGACCCAGGACTGAGGCTGTGGACCCAGGACTGAGGCTGTGGACCCAGGACTGAGGCTGTGGACCCAGGACTGAGGCTGTGGACCCAGGACTGAGGCTGTAGACCCAGGACTGAGGCTGTGGACCCAGGACTGAGGCTGTAGACCCAGGACTGAGACTGTAGACCCAGGACTGAGGCTGTGGACCCAGGACTGAGGCTGTAGACCCAGGACTGAGGCTGTGGACCCAGGACTGAGGCTGTAGATCTGCACAGTTCACAGGTGTAGATTAACAAGGCCAGATTTAAATAATGTGGCTCATCTCTCTCTATCTACATACTTACCTATCTATCTATCTATCTAGCTCTCTTTCTCTCTCCCTTGGTCTCTATCTCTGTCTCTCCCCTTCTCTCTCTCTGTCTTCCCCCTCTCTCATTCTCTCTCTCAGTATCTTTCTCTCTATGTCACTTTCTCTCTCCCTCTGTCTCTCTCTCTCTCTGCTCCCCCCCTCTCTCTCTCTTTCTAACAAATACTTACACTTATTCAGTCTTTGCAAAAACGTCACTTGTTTTCCACATTCACCTGCTGCACTCTGATGACGTGACTGTTTCAAATACCCAGAATTCCTCTGGGCACAAAAACACTCTGTCATTCTCTCATTCATTCATTCATTCATTCATTCATTCATTCATTCTTGTGCATTAGTCACCATCAGGTTCACAAAACACACAAAACAGAAAAACAATGCACTCTCTGTGTCATGGTTAGATAAAGTGTAAAATTGCAGCAGATGGAGGTGCAGACTTGGCTGGGGGTCTGCTGTTTACTGGAGCTGAGATATTCTGATGTAATGCTTTAGCTCGGTACAAAACAGGTGACGTAATCTGCACTGCCTGCAAACTGCAAGGCTGGGGAAATAAATAAATAAATATATATATAAAAGTGCGCACAAAATCCTTGTCCTAAAATCTCGCCGTGCATCCAGCCGCAGCCAGAGAAGCAAAGAGTGTGTTGTTACGGAGTGAGAAACACATTTAAGTTATAAACAAGTCCAGGCAAGTCTGTACATTTCCACAGTGCTGTGTTCTGCTATTCATCAGACGGAGGGAGGAGAGCTAGAGGGAGACGGCTGACCAGAACCGGCGGCCATCTTGGGTATGTATCAGATTCTTACATAGAGCTATATCATGATAACAATAATAAGGATGATAATAATAAGGCATCATGAGGCTTCATAAGGGTTCAATTAAGAAAATGAACTAAGAATCCCAACAGAGAAGTGCTCATGGATGAAGTTTTGCTCCATCTCTCTCTGGCTCCTAATGACTTACATGTGCGCTGGTTTGTTTTTGTATTGCATATACCTGGGGACAAACTTACCATGTTACATAAAAAGAGGACAGTGGAGAACTCTCATTGGTTCAATTCAGCAGTCTCGAAAGATTTTAAGTTTCAAATGTTTGTAAAATTACCTATTTAGGTCAAAAACTCTTTGGAATTGAGTGGATTGTAGTAGATATCTCTCTGGTCTCTCTCTCTCTCTCTCTCTCGCTCTCCCGCTCTCTTTCTCTCTCGGGTCTCTCTTTCTCTGGTCTCTCTTTCTTGGCTCTCTGGACCCTCTCTGGTCTCTCTCTCTCTGGACCCTCTTTGGTCTCTCTGCTGTCTCTCTGTTGTCTCTCTCTCTCTCTCTCTCTGGATCCTCTCTCTTCTCTTTCTCTTTGTGCGGCCTTTCTCTCTCTTTCTCTCTTTCTCTGTCTCTCTCATTCTCTATCTCGCTCTCTCGTTATTCATTAATTTCTCCTGTATTGTTATTTAATAAAAACTGTTTTTTTCCCATAAAACATGTATTTGTTCAACAAGTTGCATTATGCTAAAGATAAAACACATTTTAAGTTACTTGCATCAACTTCCATATCACTTTACAGTATCAAGATGGCCGCCACCCTCCCAAACACCCCTCTAGGCCTCCCCATCCTCCCTCTCTCCCCCCCTCCCTCCTCCTCATGTTGTTTTTCTCTCTGCTGTACAGTTACCAGGCAGAACCATGGGCCTCCAGGCCACATCCACAGCGCAGATGGCGAGCCTCTCTCTCCCATTGGTTGCTCCCCCACAGAAGAGGCGTGGCTTCGGACCCAGCTATAAAAGCATTGTTACCAGGGCCCTCTCTGCAGTCTGCAGCTGATCCATCTGTGGAATGACACTGTAGGATTCCTCACCTACATTTCTTGCACTTTTTACACCTTAAACCTGCACGACAACTGTGCCTCGACATCTATGAGGGACTTAAGGAACCCACTTTGCTAGAATCGTAATGTAAGTATGCATTTCAACACTTTTAAAGCCTTTTTCTAGCCCTTGCAAACATCTATTCATTCATTCATCCTCTTGATTTCTCACAAAGATAAAGCCGCAATAAGAAAGTACAAGTTGCTATAAAGAGACTATGTTATAACAGTTGTATTGTGTCTTTTTGTCTTTTGGAAATTGCTGAAAAATACCAGAAATGTCTCTCTCTGTTGTTGGCAAGTCTTTCTTTGTGCAGTGCAATGGGAGATAAACAGCTTAAACCAGATCTAATCTAAGGATAACATGGTCCAACTAGACTAGAAAGAATAGGTCTGCGGCTTTAAGTGGACATACGTGCAATTTAAAACACATATTTAGGCATAATTTGTGAGTTTTGAAGTTAAGGAGCAGACAATGGGGCGACAGCAGAACAATGGCTTTGAGAGCTACAGTCAGAATGAATCAAAAAAGATAGAAATGATCTCGCAATGTTACTAAGATGCAAGGAATTGATGAGATTGTTAACCTATGTGTACATTTTTGTGCATTTTCCAGTTTTTGCATTGATAGTCCATTGTTAGCCTCAGATTTCCTTTTGTCAAGTCTTTGCCAGAACAGAACAAAGCTTAACTTACACAGATATTTGAATGGAAAAAAACGCAATGGGGATTTTAAATGGGATTCCTCATATATTTTACATTTATATTGATGGCACAAAGAACAAGGTTTTTTCACTTTTTGTCACTTAATTTGTCACTTAACTACTATACAACTGTAAGCATTTCAAGGCCAGCATTATAGAATTAAAGCTAGGATACATAACTTTCAACGCACAATACATTAGAACGATGCATTCAAATCCATCTTGTAGTTTCTGGCTCCACAACAATTTGGTTTTATCGCTAGTTTTGCATATGTTTTTGCATATGCATTTGTTATCAGCTGCCTGCCCAAAGAGTCAAATAATGACTCACGAGGATATTTTTCTGTTTAGGGGAAATGCAAATCTCTTGTGAAGTTAATAGTTAGGTATCTCAGCTTTAAACTGTCTCTTACCTTGCGTCTTCTTCTTCCTCCCACAGTTTTCGCAGTAGTGACTTTGCACAGTGGAGCCATGCCGACCCTGTCCACACACGCTGAGCTGGTCCTGGGCTCCTCTCCCTCGTCTCCCCTCTCTCCCCCATCTCCCCTGGACTCCAGTCCCAGTCCCAGGCGCCTGTCCTGGGGGAAGCTGGTCCAGAGACTAGCAGACTTCAGCGGGAGCATGGATTCCAGCAGTGACCTGTCCGACTCTGGTGAGTATTACAGATTAGTGAACTCACTGTGCTTCGGTCTGAGGTTTAGGATTTGGACTGAAGAGAAAGAAGTAGATTGTTGGTCTAAAAGCTAACTCTAGCATTGATTCTGTCATTCTACCACCTAGTTGCAGTAGTAGCAGCGGTTCTAGTAGTAGTAGCGGGAGCAGTATTAGTAGCAGTAGTATGAGCAATAGCAGTGTAGTAGCAGTGAGAGAGCAAGAGAAAGAGACAGACAGACAGAGAAAAACAGAGAGAGGTAGGTAGCTAGATACATACATACTGTACATAGATATAGAGTAGATAGAAACAGTCTTATCGCCAAAGTAGTAAAGGATACAGTCTTAACACAAAGTGGAGATTCTCATTGACTAAACCTCCTCTTCCTCTTGTCCTCCTCAGCCTCGGACACATCTGGAGACCTGAGTCCGTCCGACGACTTATTCTTCGACCCGATGGAGGAGCACCTTCTGAAGGAGGTGGTGGAGCTGATCGCCTGCAGCCTCCGCGACGCCAAAGACTCTGAATGTGCCTTACGCTGCTCTCGCCTCCTCATTCCCGACAAACTGCTACAGCACATTGGCCGTGAACTGGTCCACCAGGCCGCAAGTGAGCCCTGCGGCCTCCGGGGGGCGCTAATTGACTTGTGCGTGGAGGGCCAGGACCAGAGCTGCGAGAGCGTGAGCCAGCTCTCTGTGGACCCCTACCTGGTGCCTACCTTCCAGCTAGCTCTGGTGCTGAGGCTCGAGACCAGCGGGATATGGCCCAAGATACAAGGACTTTTCAGCCCCTCGTCTCCGCTTGCGGGCGTGATTCGGCAGGAGGTCAAACTCAGCACTGGTTTCAGGGTGATTAAGAAGAAATTGTACTGCTCTGAAGAACTGCTCATAGAAGAGTGCTAAGAAACTGACTATTCTAAGCTATATATTTGGATTTTATTGTCTATTTTCAGTCATTCCAAGCCAAAAATTCCACAATTACCAAAATATTACAGCTTCCATTATGAGTCATTCGAAAAAAGAACATCTTAAAAACCGATAATCTTGAAAGGAGAACACTTACAAATCCTTAAATCGCTTTTATGAATTTGGAAAGTCCTTAGAATGACATGAAACCGACGAGATATGGCCCCAGATAGAAGAACTGTTGAAGCCCCTCGTCTCCGCTTGCGGGTGGAATGAGACAAGAGCTCAGACTCAGCACTGGTTTTAAGGAGATTAAAATCCTTAGATGAGAAGGACTGCTCATAGAAGAGTGACGATTCTCATAGAAGAAACGGTCGATTTTAAGCTATATATGGATTTTACTGTTCAAATTCTGTCTATTTTAAGTCATTCCAAGTGAAACACTCCAAATATTGCAGCTTCCCTTACGACTCCTTCAAAAAATAGATAATCTTGAAGTATAAACACTCATAACAAGTTGAATTGCTTTTAAAAGTCTGTTTGGAGTCTGGGAAGTCCTGAGAATGATTTGAAACCGGCGGGATATGGCCCAAGATACAACCCCTGTTCAGCCCCTCATCTCCGCTTGCGGGTGGAATGAGACTAAACCTCAAACTCAGCACTGGTTTTAAGGTGATTAAGAAGAAGTTACTATGCAGGAGCCGTGTATGTGGATTTTACTGTTTGAACTTGTTGGAGAACCTTTTTTTTTGTCATTCCAAGTTTAAAAAAATCCAAAATGGCCACAAATATCACAGCTTTTCCGAAAATCATTCTAAAACAACAGCTTAGGTTCATCTTGAATTTTGGAAATCTTCATTTAGCGTAAAACAAACCAACTGTGTGACAAATTGATGATTTTCCAACATCTTTCGGCGAATCTCCTTCTTAAAACCGTTTGATCTAGTGCAGTGTGTCTGGATTTTACTGTTTAAACAGGAGATTTTGCTTCTGGAGAATCTATTTTTAGTCCAAAAACAGTTCAATCTATATAAAAAAAATGTCTTCTACTTGCACATATAGGTTTTTCTGTTTATTTTTATGACAACGTTTCCATCTGGGACCAATGTGTTCTCAAACTGTTTGAACCTTTTTTTACCGTTTTATCCAATTATAAAGAGACATTTATTTAAAAAACGTTTTAAGTACAAACATAATTTGAGTTTAAGAATCTTTACTGTTTTAGCATCAGAACATAAAGTTACTTGAGCAAAATTGACTTACAGAAATTTTACTTTGAAATATTATTTTGTTTTGAAGTAGGAAGGAGCAGTGCTGGCCAAATACAAGATACAAGAACTGTCCAGGCCCTCGTCTCCGCTTGCGGGCGTAAATAGGCAATGGATTTGTCATTAAGACAAAAAGGCCAAATATTTTCAAAAGAATAATCAAAATTTAAAAGACAAATATTTGAATGAAAAATCCTAAAATGTTCCGATTTGTTGTTATATGTGAGTTATGATTGATGCCTCTGAAGGGTGTGGGAGGGGCCGATGGCACAGACTGGTTGCCTCGCTTCTCTCAGTGTGCCCCAGGGCAGCTGCGGCTGCTGGTGGAGGTTTGAGTGAATGAGTAAAGACATGTGAAGCATCTTTGAGTCCAAACTAAAGCAAAGACCTGGTTTGGTTCGAACACCCGGCAGCTATTTCAGTTTTGAGCCAAATGTACAATTATCTGGATGTGTGGAAAAGTACTTTATCTGTGGCTTCGAACGCAACTCCAGAAGAAGAAACGCAGTATTCTGTTGTGGTACTGTCTGCAAAGCAATCTCTCTCTGTTCTTCTTTATTTATTTTGGCAAATTATTCCATTGCACTTTTTTTGTACTTTTCATGAAGCAAAAAATAAATTATTTTTTTAAACAAAGAACTATGTTTCTGTTTCAATGTTTAATGTGGCAATATGAGTAACGTGTGAAGGATAAGCAGTAGTAGTATCATTATCAGTAGTAGTAGTAGTAGTATCAGCAGTAGTAGTAGTATCAGCAGTAGTAGTAGTAGTATCAGCAGTAGTAGTAGTATCAGCAGTAGTAGTAGTAGTATCAGCAGTAGTAGTAGTAGTATCAGCAGTAGTAGTAGTAGTATCAGCAGTAACAATAGTTTCAGCAGTTGCAGTAATATCAGCAGTAGTACTAGAGCCCTCGGCCCATGACTCCTGTCGTCACGGTGATATTTTGATCTGTGTTTTGGTCCTGGTTTGTGTCTCATGTCACACTATGTCCCAGAATGCACCGGTGTAAACACCACCAGACTCATGTGACCCGTCCATGCTTAATTCAGACCATGCTCTGTGTACACAACTTTGTACTGCTACTACTGATACTGCTGCTGATACTGCTGCTACTGCTACTTATTCTGTTGCCATAGTAATGATGATATTAAAAATCTCAAAGCTGCTGTATTTATGTAAAACTTGTGTGTTGGGAGGTGTGCCCTCTGAGATGAAGGTTGGTGGTTCGAATCCTGCTCCCAACATCCTGGGGCAATGCACTTAACCCTCATCTTGCCTGTGTGTGTGTGTGCGGGTATGTGTGCGTGTGTGTGTATGTGTGTGTGTGTGTCTTTCTCTGTCTGAGATTGGCTCCTTAAAGCGCTGTATAAACATTACTATATTTATCATTTCATCCGTAGCAATCAAAGTCTTTCCGATCACATCAGCAGAATGTCTGACCTACATTCTGAAGGCCCTGACCTCCACCAGGGGCCGGTCCAGAAGTCTGTACCACTTCTACTGTTACCTCGGCCCCTGGTCACACACACACTCTTACATAACAGTCTCAGCGAGTCGTGACTTAGAGCAATAACGTTTTATATGCATGTTTTGGTTCGACTTTTCCGACCACAACAAGCAATAATGTTGTGTCTGTTATAACTTAGTATTAGGTTGTTTAAAAATGTATGTGGCGTATGAAGTATTATCACTGTTCTGTCTGCAACATTGTTTAAGTACTGTTTCCACCAGCCTGACTTTACTCTAGACCAGAGAGAGACCAGAGAGAGCGAGAGCAGAGAGGGATCAGAGAGAGAGACCAGAGAGAGAGAGACCAGAAACAGACCAGAGAGACAGAGAGACTAGAGAGAGAGAGCTGAGAGAGGAAGAGCAGAAGGGGATCAGAGAGAGAGAGCAAAAAGGGATCCGAGAGAGAGCCGAGAGAGAGAGAGAGAGAGAGAGAGAGAGAGCAGAGAGGGATCAGAGAGAGACTAGAGAAAGAGCTGAGGGAGAGAGAGTAGAGAGAGAGGGAGAGCAGCAAGAGAGAGCAGAGAGAGAGAACAGAGGGATCACAGAGAGAGAGATTAGAAAGAGAGAGAGCCGAGAGGGATCAGAGAGAGACTAGAGAGAGAGCGCAGAGGGAACCGCGAGAGAGACTAGAGCAAGAGAGACTAGACAGAGAGAGAGACCAGAGAGAGAGCAGAAAGACCAGAGAAAAAGACCAGCAAGAGAAACTAGAGAGAGACCAGAGAAAAGGAGACTTAGTAACAGACAGAAACACATAAATCCACCTTTATCTTTTGAACGTTTTAATCCAGGAGTAAAAACACAAACAAATGTGACAAACAGCGGTGACAGAACATCAGAGGAACAAGCAGAGTCTGAGGCACGTTTGCTTCTTTTCAACTTGGCTTCGGAGTCGCTGCAGGAAGTGGGAGAGCGTTGGCAGAGAAACCAGAAATCGGAGACCAGAGAAAGAGGATCCAGAGAAGAACTAGTGTGTTCCAGATGTTTCCAGACGCTCCAGAGGACACTTCACTCGGTCACGTGTGGAGGAGAACTGTGAGGCCAGAACATGGACCAGAGGACACCAGAACTCCCACACCAGTCATTTTGACGAGTTTTAGTTTTAACTGTGACTTATTCTGTCTCTATATGTTTACTTCGTTGTTATTATCTATCATCTTCATTATATTTTTGCTTAGTATCCAACATTCTACGGCTAAGCTAACAACATCGCTAACTGCGACTTTTAAAACACATTTCTCAAGGTGCTGGTCCTGGACAGTGCTAGTTACCATAGCAACACATTGTTTGGCAGCAGTTAGCATTAGCCTAGATTCACCCATTTTAGCTCTTATCAAAATTGAGTAAATTCATTTACTCAATTTTAGCAAAATAGCAACATATCTCACGAGGGGGAATTTATCAGAACCAAACCCAGACCAGGTTCCATTGGTGTGAATAGGAGTAGGGAGCAGTCAAAGTGACGGCTGTTGGAGTCCGAGTGTTAAAGGAGACATACAATGCTCTCTGAACAAGGAAAAGCAGAAACAACATAGATTTTGTTCACATTATTGACCTGAAATGGCTTCTTTTTGCTCCATGGAAAGAATCTATGACATCTGCCACATTTGAGGCAAAAATCTGACCCAGTTTAGAGACCGGCCCACATTTCTGCTTAACTACAAGAGCACAATACGTCTCCTTTAAATGGCTTGTCTGCATAGTATAAACTGTCACATGTGCATTGATCTTTGCGAAACAAAACAAAAAAAGCGTATAAAAGTAGCAGAAAGCAGTCTTTGAGGGTTTTTGCTAGAATAGTAAAGTTAGTTTTGGCACAGGCGCGGGTACATGTGGTGAGAGTCGCTGACATTGGAAGAAAAGTGAACTTTTGTTAAGAAGTAAATGTTGATGTTATCTTTGATATTTATTGGCTTTGAGCAAATGTCCAGAGGAGGAGGAGGAGGAGGAGTCCAGCGTTGGTATTTACAGCTTTGTCTTAAAAAAAAACACGGTTTCATTAGAGACTTAAGGGAAATGGAGAGACCAGAAAGAGAACAGAGAGAAAGAACAGAGAGAGACCAGAGAGAGAGAACAGAGAGAGAGACCAGAGAGGGTCCAGAGAGGGACCAGAGAGAGAGACCAGAAAGAGAACAGAGAGAGAACAGATAGAGAGACCAAAGAGAGACCAGAGAGAGAGAGTCAGTGGCTGTACCTGTGGTCTGTACCTGTGGTCTGTACCTGTGCTGGTCTGTACCTGTGCTGGTTGGTACCTGTGGTCTGTACCTGTGCTGGTCTGTACCTGTGCTGGTTGGTACCTGTGCTGGTCTGTACCTGTGCTGGGTGGTACCTGTGCTGGTCTGTACCTGTGGTGGTTGGTACCTGTGCTGGTTGGTACCTGTGCTGGTCTGTACCTGTGGTGGTCGGTACCTGTGCTGGTCTGTACCTGTGGTCTGTACCTGTGCTGGTCTGTACCTGTGGTCTGTACCTGTGCTGGTCGGTACCTGTGCTGGTTGGTACCTGTGCTGGTCTGTACCTGTGCTGGTTGGTACCTGTGCTGGTCTGTACCTGTGCTGGTTGGTACCTGTGCTGGTCGGTACCTGTGGTCTGTACCTGTGCTGGTCGGTACCTGTGGTCTGTACCTGTGCTGGTCTGTACCTGTGCTGGTTGGTACCTGTGCTGGTCGGTACCTGTGGTCTGTACCTGTGCTGGTCTGTACCTGTGGTCTGTACCTGTGCTGGTCTGTACCTGTGGTCTGTACCTGTGCTGGTCGGTACCTGTGCTGGTCTGTACCTGTGGTCTGTACCTGTGCTGGTCGGTACCTGTGGTCTGTACCTGTGCTGGTCGGTACCTGTGCTGGTCTGTACCTGTGGTCTGTACCTGTGCTGGTCTGTACCTGTGCTGGTTGGTACCTGTGCTGGTCTGTACCTGTGCTGGTTGGTACCTGTGCTGGTCTGTACCTGTGCTGGTTGGTACCTGTGCTGGTCTGTACCTGTGGTGGTTGGTACCTGTGCTGGTCTGTACCTGTGCTGGTTGGTACCTGTGCTGGTTGGTACCTGTGCTGGTCTGTACCTGTGGTGGTTGGTACCTGTGCTGGTTGGTACCTGTGCTGGTCTGTACCTGTGGTGGTTGGTACCTGTGCTGGTTGGTACCTGTGCTGGTCTGTACCTGTGGTGGTTGGTACCTGTGCTGGTTGGTACCTGTGCTGGTCTGTACCTGTGGTGGTTGGTACCTGTGCTGGTTGGTACCTGTGCTGGTCTGTACCTGTGGTGGTTGGTACCTGGAGTCGGTACAGCGGTTGATGGTCTGTCATCAGTGGATGGAGGCTGAGATCTCTGACAGCTTGGCGCAGCTCGGAGTGCGGGCTCGTTGCGCTCTCTCGTACAGGTCCGAGTCTCCGAAGTATCGCGCTCTGTACAGCATTCCTTCCTCTGTAACCATGACAACAACACACATTAGAGACCAACCCACATTGGAGACCTGGGCACCACATTTGAGCTCCAGGGTTGGTCTTTTCAATTCTCTACATCAGCCATTCCCAAAGTTAGTAACACCGGGCCCCCTTAAAAATCTGACGGGTCTGCGCGGCCCCCGAAATAATGACCAAGACAACTTTAAAAATAGACTCTTCTCGTTATTTTATTTGGGGGATATAGCCTCTGCTACAAACGCGTAAATGATCATCCTCCACTTTGTAATACACAAATGTATACATATGTATAATATTACAAACTAAATATTGTTAATTTAACATACAACTCTCTTTGGGAGGCTCTACATGTTGTAGAGAATGGATAAAACAACACACATTCAGACAGTTAATAGAATAGCAGTGTGTAATGGGCCTTACACACTGCAGTCACGCTGCATGCATACACACTCCAGGAGGCATGCAGATGCTGTCCCAGTGTAGTCTATGGAGAAGTGGAGAGAAAAGACCAGAGAGCCCAGGCTTCTACAACAATCAAGCATCTGAAATCATCCCCACAGTACCCTACGCTCTGTGTTGGAGCCACACAAGCGTCTAAGCTAAGCTGGGAAAAGCCGGGTCAGTGCTGGGATGGGAAGCCGCAGTGTCTGATGTATCTCTGTGTGTGAGACCAAATGTATGTGTGTGTGTGTGTGTCTTACTCTGCTGCTTCTCCTTCCAGCAGTTATTGCGGAGGTTGGAGATGTAGTCGTCCTCAACGCTGCGTTCCAGGTTCTTCAGGTTTCCCCCGCTCCACTCTTTAGAGAAGTGCTCCCCCACGAAGTATGGAACACGCAGCTTCTCTGTGAGGCGCTTCTGTGAGTATCCTGCTGATCTGCAGAGGAGAGAGGGGGTGAGAGAGAGAAAGAGAGAAAGAGAGAGGAGATAGGGTGAGGGTGAGAGAGAGACAGAGTGTACTCACGGTCTGTAACTGAGGCTGTAGGCCGGACTGTGACCCATGAGCTGACTCAGAGCAGAGACGATGACGAGGATGAGGATCGGCATCACCTGCACGAACAGAGCCAGACCTCCCTAAGACACACACACACACGCACGCACACACACACACACACACACACGCACACACACATATTTGCTGTCAAAGTGAAATTAATAGTTATACACTGCAAAAATAGCAGGTCTCTCTCTGGCCTCTCTCTGGTCCCTCTCTGGTCTCTCTCTCTCTAGTCTCTCTATGGTCTCTCTCTGGTCCTTCTCTGGTATCTTTCTGGTCTCCCTCGGGTCTCTCTCTCTCTGGTCTTGCTCTCATGTCTCTCTCTCTGGTCTCTCTCTAGTCTCTCTCTCTGGTCTCTTTTTGATCTCTCCCTAGTCTCATTCTGGCCTCTCTCTCGCTGGTCTCTGGTCGCAGCAGCAGCAGTAATAGTGGTAGTACTAGAAGCAGAAACAGCAGCAGTAGATCCTTGTGAGTCACTTTTTGACTCTTTGAGGGTGGTCCTCTCTTTTCCACTTTTCTGTCTGATAAAACGGATCTAGAAGTACATGAAAACTAGTGATGAAACTTTTCAGAGCCAGCTATAGTTATTGTTTTGTGTTTTCATCACATCATCCTCAGGTGACTGTCTCCCTCTGGTGGTGGAGGATGGACTCACATCTCTCTGCCTCTCTCTCCTCGGAGCTGGTCTCTGGTACCTGGTTCTGGTGTGAGTGTATGCGTGACCATTACCTGCACAGACACACACACAATACAAGAACATTCAGGACAACAGACACTGGTGAGATCTCAGTTGTTCTAAATTATAGTTTAAAAACATTCAGAAAGACATGGTGTTCAGTAGGATTTAGACATTAGAAAATCATAAAGAATGCAATTATTTTAGTTTTTTGCAAACACAAGAATTACTAAAATCCTTCTCAGGTCTCTCTCTCTGGTCTCTCTCTAGTTTTTCTCAGTCTCTGGTCTCTTTCGCTGGTCTGTCTGGTTTCTCTCTGGTCTCTGTCTGCTCTCTCGGGTCTCTCTTTCTCTCTCTTCTCTTCTGCTTTCTCTTTGGTAGAAACTAGAGAGAGAGCAGAGAGGGAAGAGAGAGATCTGTGTTCTGTCTCTGCTCTCTCTCTCTCTTCTCTCTGCCCTCTCTGTTCTGTGTGTCTGTGTGTGTCTGTAGGTGTGTGTGTGTGTGTCTGTGTGTGTGTGTGTCTGTAGGTGTGTGTGTGTGTGTGTGTGTGTGTGTGTGTGTGTGTGTGTGTGTGTGTGTGTGTGTGTGTGTGTGTGTGTGTGTGTGTGTGTGTGTGTGTGCGTGCGTGCGTGCGTGCGTGCGTGCGTGTGTGTGCGTGTGTGTGTGTGTGTGTGTGTGTGTGTGTACTCACTGGTAGGAAAGCCTCCTCCAAAGAACATGTTGAACACGTCTTCAGGTGAGATGTCGGGTTCGAAGTTGCTGTTGGTACCGAAGTTGCTATGGTTGGTACCAGGTGTGTGTGTGTGCGTCCGCTCCTCTCCGAACTCATCGTACTGACGCCTTTTGGACGAGTTACTGAGCACAGCGTACGCATTCCCAATGGCTACAGGAGAAAAGAGAGAGGGAGAGAAAAAGGATCAAAGCGCTGTTTCCATCAACTCTACTCTGCTGTAACCCTACTACTGTATAACCAGTGCCAGGTGTTAAGTCCCTCTTGGTCCTGGTTCTAGCCAGGCTGAGCTGGTACTAAAGTGTTCTAACTGACAGTGATTGGCCAGAGTGCTGCAGGACGCCATGATTACCAAGGAATTTGTTGTGGGTAGGTTGCTAGGACACAGTACCAGAAGATAAATGGAAACACAATCAGGCAGAGTGGAGTTGAGGAGAGTAGAGTAGATTACAGAAGACAAGGGCCTAGTAGTCAGACGGTGAGACTGCTGCGATGCTAGTGCAAGATGCAAGACCCACAGGGTTCCTCTGGGTCTTGGTTTGACCTCAGGGTTCCTCTGGGTCTCAGTGGGTCTGACCTCAGGTTCTCTGTGACTGACTAGTATGTGGTTCCTGTCCTTCAAGAACCTGGGTCTAGAGTGAAGGTTCTGCAGATGGCGGATGGAGCAGTACAGCGTCCTGTTGGTCTGATCACAGGTGACATATTCAGTATTATTACTTGAACTGCATGCACTACTCTGCACCGCGCTCTGCTGGTCATTCAGGACTCATAGAACCGTAGTTACATAATGATCTGTCAAAACACAGAAGAGAAATATTGAGCAGAGGCATAAATCCTGTGATACATCACCTTTAAACGCCTCGGTGGCTCCTGGTGCGTGGTTCTTGTCCGGGTGAAACTTCAACGCCAGTTTTCTGTACGATCGTTTCAACTCGTCCTCTGAGGCATCTTTCTGAACCCCCAGGATCTCATAGAAGTCTTTACACTGCTTCACCCTGAGACACACACACACACTGCTTTACCCTGAGACACACACACACACACTGCTTCACCCTGAGACACACACACACACACTGCTTTACCCTGAGACACACTCACACACACACACTGCTTTGTCTCTTTCCAGTCTCTCTCCGATCTCTCTCTGGTCTCTTTCTGGTCTCTTTCTGCTCTTGCTCTGTTCCCTCTCTGTTCCCTCGCTGGTCTCTCTCTCTGGTCTCTGTCTGGTCTCTCTCTGGTCTCTCTATGTTCCCTGTCTGTTCCCTCTCTGGTCTCTCTGGTCTCTGTCTGGTCTCTCTCTCTGGTCTCTCTATGTTCCCTGTCTGTTCCCTGTCTGTTCCCTCTCTGGTCTCTCTCTGGTCTCTCTCTCTGGTCTCTCTCTCTGGTCTCTCTCTGGTCTCTCTCTCTGGTCTCTCTCTCTGGTCTCTCTCTGGTCTCTCTCTGTTCCCTCTCTGGTCTCTCTGGTCTCTGTCTGGTCTCTCTCTTGTCTCTCTCATAATTACCTCCGCACTGCTTCCACCTGTTCTCCAGTGTAGGACTTCTCTGTGGCCTTCTCCTCTGGTGTGGTCTCGTCGCTCTTCTGGTGTCGCTGTCTCGGTTCTGACCTGGTGTTGAAATGCGTGTGATTGTTTTGTCTCGGTCTGAATCCGTTCTTTGAGATCAGATCCAGCAACGCTACAGAAGAGAGAAGTTAGAATCAGTGAAAATAATAACATGAAAGTTATATTGGAAATTGTGCATCCGGGGTCTCTCTCCCTGCTCTCTCTCTCTCTCTCTGGCCCCTCTGTGGTCTCTCTCTCTGGTCCCTCTCTTGTTTCTCTCTGGTCTCTCCCTGGTCTCTTTCTTGTCTCTCTCGCTGATCTCTCTCCGGTCCCTCTCTCTGGTCTCTCTCTTGTCTCTCTCTCTGGTCTCTCTCTGCTCTCTCTCTTGTCTTTCTGTCTGATCTCTCTCTGGTCTCTTTCTTGTCTCTCTCGCTGATCTGTCTCTGGTCTCTCTCTTGTCTCTCTCTTGTCTCTCTCTTGTCTCTCGCTCTGATCTCTCTCTGGTCTCTCTCCGTTCCCTCTCTACTCTCTCTGATAGCTCTCTACTCTTTCTTCCTCTCTTTTCTTCTTGACTAAAAGCCTTGTAAATTCCTGGGCTGCCTTACGCAATGAAAGCTGTGTGTGTGAACTCTCAAACCCATTTGTTCTGTTTCTTGCGTTTCTGTTGAGCCTGAGTGATACAGGCTCAGAGTGAACCAGGTGCAGCAGAAGCTAATGGACCAGT
This sequence comes from Knipowitschia caucasica, assembly GCA_964034765.1. Classification (NCBI taxonomy): domain Eukaryota; kingdom Metazoa; phylum Chordata; class Actinopteri; order Gobiiformes; family Gobiidae; genus Knipowitschia; species Knipowitschia caucasica. The sequence continues at coordinate 10,036,160 of OZ035845.1, read as the reverse complement.
GGAACATACCAGATGTGTCTCTGTCTGACGCCAGCTTTAACCACCATATATGGACTCTCTCTCTCTCTCTTGTTTCGCTCTGGTCTCGCTCTCTGGTCTCTACCTCTCTGCTCAGGTTAAAATCATCTTTACACTCAATAGACACTTATAAGTAGTACTTGTTTTGTTTTTTGTATTTGTATTAATTTACTTTTTTAAAAGATGTATACACAGACAAAATGTTAATTCATATGAAGTCTAAGCACATGTTTGAAAAGGAGTGGGTGAAAGATGGAGTCGAGAGTGGCCTGTTTACATGATGCTGAAAGACTGAGAGCTTTTCAGTCGACAGATCGATTTTTTAAGACGTGTTTTAGTGGTTTCAGATCAATACTGTGGGACTATGTTGGATGTTATAACTGTGTGGTTCAGTTCAATGCAAAATTGAGGCAATATTGTTCATAGTAATCATAATTTATCAAGGCTTTGTAAATGTTATCTCTCTGGCCTATCTCTGTTCTCACTCTAGTCTGTCTCTGGTCTCTCTCTGGTCTCTCTCTGGTCTCTCCCTCAGGTCATCTCTCTCTCTGGTCACTCTAGTCTCTCTCTGGTCTCTCTAGTCTCTCTCTGGTCTCTCCCTGCGGTCTCTCCCTTTGGTCACTCTAGTCTCTCTCTGGTCTCTCTAGTCTCTCTCTGGTCTCTCTAGTCTCTCTCTGGTCTCTCTCGTCTCTGTGGTGTCCCCCTCTCTCTGGTCTGTCCATCCTCTCCTCCTTCTTTCTAAAGCCATCTATAAAATCTTAAAATGAAGCTATATTATCCATTCCATTCCTATAAGCAGAAAGCCTATGTGCACTAGCATTGCCAAAGCCTCATGAACAGACCCCACACAGAGCCGACGCAGGCCTAGCATCTCTCCCCAGCTGCAGGTGATGCTGATGCTGCCTCTCCTCCTCCAAACCTCCGGCCTGTCTCTCTGCACCCTCCCACCTCCAAACCCACGCCTCACCTCGGGCCTTCTCCGTGGGGAACAACCTCTGTGCCTTCTCCAGGAACCGCAGCGCCTTCTCGGGCTGGTCCAGAGCCAAGGCCCGGGCGGCGATGGCGATGCACCGCTCCGCCTCGTCCCGATTCACTTCCATGGCTCCGAGAACTGCACGGACGCCCCGAGAGCCACTGGACTGGGGGTAAACGCGGACGCAGAGTGATGACAGAGAGAGGGTATCAGGGGCATGAGTGGCAGCCGGCAGATGGAGCGAGGGCCGGGGAGAAAACAGATGTCGCTGCGGGAATAAGATCCTCCGCTCGCCGCATGGAGCATTTTTGGTTTGAGAGTCGCTGAGGTGTAGTGACAGGAGGCGGCCACCAGAGGGAGACAGGACAACGCGTTTAATAGGAGTAGACTGGAGAGAGAGTGGAGAGAGACCAGAGGGAGACTATAGAGAGACTAGAGAGAGAGAGACCAGAAAGAGACTAGAGAGACACTAAAGAGAGACCAGAGAAACCAGAGAGACACTAGAGAGAGAGAACATAGAGAGACACTATGAGAGAGAGCGAGAAAGAGAGACCAGAGAGAGATCAGAGAGACAAGAGGGGGACCACAGTGAGAGAGAGACCAGAGAGGGACCAGAGAGAGGCCAGAGAGGGACTAAACAGACCAGACAGAGAGAGACCAGAGAGAGATAAGAGAGGGACCACAGAAAGAGACCAGAGAGAGACCACAGAGAGAGACCAGAAGAGACTAGAGAGACTAGAGAGATTTGGCTTTTTTCAGTAGAGCAAAAAACACATATTTCCCACAGACATGTAAAGACTATAACAGTTTATTGATCACAAATGCTGGAATATAATCCTACTCATTGCGCAGTCTGATAAAAAAGCGAACATAAAGTTACTTCTAACCGTTTATGACTATTCAACAATCATTGATACATTTTACCACTTGCTTTTGTCCATGACTCAGGATTTTTGTCTCAAGACGCATACAGTAAATATGTGAACAGTCTGTGAACTCTGCGGAGCACACACCTGTGGCTGGACTCTCTGTGAAGCTGTAGTTTTAGCCTCTTATTGACTCGATTTATATGTGGGAACAGTCTCTGCACAAAAAAAAGATCAAAGGACTGATAAATGCGGATCTAAAGATGTGACAGAGGCCAAAAATTCATGTGATAGAACTTTCTCTGGTCTCTCTCTGGTCTCTATCTCTGGTCTTTCTCTGTGGTCTGTCTCCCTAGTTTCTCTCTGGTCTCTCTCTGGTCTATCTCTGGTCTTTCTCTGGTCTTTCTCTGTGGCCTGTCTCTCTAGTTTCTCTCTGGTCTCTCTCTGGTCTCTCTCTCTGGTCTCTATCTCTGGTCTTTCTCTGTGGTCTGTCTCCCTAGTTTCTCTCTGGTCTCTCTCTGGTCTATCTCTGGTCTTTCTCTGGTCTTTCTCTGTGGTCTGTCTCCCTAGTTTCTCTCTGGTCTCTCTCTGGTCTATCTCTGGTCTTTCTCTGGTCTTTCTCTGTGGCCTGTCTCTCTAGTTTCTCTCTGGTCTCTCTCTGGTCTATCTCTGGTCTTTCTCTGGTCTTTCTCTGGTCTTTCTCTGGTCTTTCTCTGGTCTTTCTCTGTGGCCTGTCTCTCTAGTCTCTCTCTGGTCTCTCTCACTGATTTTTCTTTCTTGTCTCCCCCTCTGGTCTCTTTGTCTCTCTTGTTTCTCTCTCTCTCTCATCTCTATCTGGTCTGGCTCTTATCTCTGTCCGTTCTCACACTGATCAAAATAAAGTGAAAAGTGAAAAAGAAAGGACCAGGCAGAGAGAGCAGAGAGAGACCACAGAGAGAGACCAGAGAGAGAATAGAGAGAGAGAGCAGAGAGAAAGACCAGAGAGAGACGAGAGAGAGTAGAGAGAGAAACCAGAGAGAGAATGAGACCAGATGGAGAGACCAGAAAGAAAGACCAGTGAGAGACTAGAGAGAAAGACCAGAGAAAGAGAGAGACCAGAGAGAAGAGAGATAGACCAGAGAGAGAGACCAGAGAGAGGGACCAGAGAGAAAAAGTAATGAGATCATAGTTGAAATGTGCTGACGCAGAACTTTGTGATTGAGAAATTAGCTCTAATCTCAGACTAGAATCTGACTTTTGACACTTACCACAGTTACCAAGAATTCGCAGCTTCACGTCACCATGATGTGAACCATCGACTCTCTGGAACGCTGTGATGTCACATGAACGCAGACCCTCATTTGTGGTTCGATACATCTTAAGTTTTATCTTTCACTTTTCCTGGAGATAAACTGTGATTATTGTGAAACAGATAATGGACGTTTTATCACACATTAAATTGAAGGAGATGCGATAAGAGGATTTTGTTGGAGATACAGGCTCTGCAGGCGATAGGGACCATGTGTACCAGAGAGAGAGAGAGAGAGACCAGGGAGATTGATTTTTAACAGACCTTTATTTGTCCATTAAACAGGTTAAATTACATCACATCTTACACATTGTAATGTATAGGAAAAAACATAGTTTAAAAAACCGGACATAAAAGTGCAAAAAGTGCAAATACTGGCAATAAATAAACAATGCAACACTTCACACACTTCAATTCATAGGTTTACAACGATAAAATTGCAGAAAAAAACAGCTCCCCGTCCCTCACAGAGCACACCTCCCTGAACCCCCAGCGCTCCTCAAACCCCTCCTGATCCCCATTTATCCTATAGAGACCGAACTCCAGCCTGAGTCTGGCCTGGACCATCCGGACCAGCAGAGCCCTGGGACTGATCTCACTCTGGTCCTGGACCATCCTCCTCCTGCTCACATAGACGGCCATCTTGGCCTGACCGACCAGGAAACTGAGCAGCCACCCCCTCCTCCTGCTGTGGTTGGAGTACCTGACCCCCCCCACAAACACCTGAGCATTAAACTCTGCCCCCAGTGAAGTGAAGAGGCCCCTCAGCAGCTCCAGCATGTGCCTGAGCCTCCCACACTCCCAGAAGCAGTGGAACACTGTCTCCCTCTCCCCACAGAAGGGACAGCCCTCCCCCACAGCCCTGTTCACCCTACACACAAAGGCATTGACTGCTATTGCCCCATGCAGCAGCCTCCACTGCAGGTCTCCCTGTCTCTTGGTCAGAGGGGGCTTGTACAGGGCCCCCCAGGCCGGGCTGAAGGCAGGGCCCAGGTGTGACCTCCACACAGTGTCTGCTCGGTCACACAGTCTCTGGTGGTTCAAGGCCTGGACCATGAGGCTGTAAAAAGTCTTCCCTGTAGCAGCCTCCAGAGAGGCAGCTACTGGACTGGCCAGCAGGGGCCCAGAGGAGGAGCCCAGGTCCGGGCTGAGGATGAGACTGGGAAAGGGGTCAGTGGGGTCAGGGGTCAGTGAGCCTGAACTGTGTCCCTCTAACAGAGTCCAGTCCTCCTCTGTCAGACCCTCTCTCCAGAAACACAGGAGACGCTCCAGGGTCCGACCCGGCCTCAGGCCCAGGTGGACTCCCAGTGCCTCCCAGTCCTCCAGCTGAGGACCACTGACATTGTGGAGCTGCTGCACCGAGACTACCCCCCCAAACTGAAACGGCCCCGCAGCACAGGCCCCGCCCAGGCAGGAAACTCCAGGGGCCGCTGTAGGAGCCAGTGCAGAGAGGAGCTCTGCCTCTGCCTCTTCACTCTGCTCCACACCGAGAACAGCCCACAGTAGAAGGATGGGAGTCCAGCTGGTGTGTGTTCACTAAGGAACCCTGGGAGCCCCAGTCCCCCCGCCCTCTGCAGGATGGAGACTGCCAACGGTCTCCACAGCAGCTCCTCTGGCCCAGCTACCAGTCTCTGGAGAAACTGTAGCCTAAAAGCAGCTCCTCGGCTGGCCAGATGGACCAGACCTTGGCCTCCCTGCTCCTTCGGCAGAAACAGCACTGCCTGGGGGACCCAGTGCAGCTTGTCCCAGAAGAAATCTGTGATCAGTCTCTGGATCTGTGAGAGTAAAGAGGGAGGTGGGTCTGTGCTCTGCAGCTTGTGCCACAGAGCAGAGGACACCAGGTTGTTGGCAACGAGGACCCTCCCTCTGTAAGACATTTTAGGCAACAGCCACCTCCATTTACTCAACCGCCCTTTAACTTGCTCCAGAGACTGATCCCAGTTCCTCCGGACATGACCAGGGCCGACGAACACCCCCAGGTGTTTAAACCCCCCTGTCCTCCACACCAGTCCCCCAGGCAGGCTGAGACCCCTCAGACCCTCCCCGAGCAGAGTGGCAGAGCTCTTGCTCCAGTTCACCCTGGAGCTGGAGACCTGACCAAAGACCTGCACTGTGTCAGCCAGGACCTCCACATCCCTCTGGCTGTTAACGAACACAATGAGGTCATCTGCGTACGCAGAGACCTTAAATGGTCGTGCTCCAGGCAGCAGCGCCCCCTGCAGGTCAGCTCTGAGCCGATGCAGAAGGGGCTCGATGGAGAGGGAGTAGAGCATCCCAGACAGAGAGCAGCCCTGCCTGATGCCCCTCCCCACACTGAACGGCGCACTGAGCCCCCCATTCACCTTCAGTACACTCATGACGTCACAATACAGAGTCCGGACCAGGGAGAGAGACCAGGGAGAGACCAGAGAGAGAGCAGAGAGAGAGAGCGGAGAGAGACCAGAGAGAGACCAGAGAGAGACCAGGGAGAGACCAGGGAGAGACCAGAGAGAGAGCAGAGAGAGAGAGCGGAGAGAGACCAGAGAGAGACCAGAGAGAGACCAGGGAGAGACCAGGGAGAGACCAGAGAGAGAGCAGAGAGAGAGAGCGGAGAGAGACCAGAGAGAGACCAGAGAGAGAACAGGGAGAGACCAGAGAGAGAGCAGAGAGAGAGAGCGGAGAGAGACCAGAGAGAGACCAGAGAGAGAACAGGGAGAGAGCAGAGACAGAGCAGAGAGACCAGAGAGAGACCAGACAGAGACCAGGGAGAGACCAGGGAGAGCCCAGAGAGAGAGACCAGAGAGTGACCAGAGAGAGACCAGGGACAGACCAGGGAGAGACCAGAGAAAGACCAGAGAGAGAACAGAGAGAGACCAGAGAGAGGCCAGAGAGAGAGACCCGAGAGAGAGACCAGAGAGAGACCAGGGAGAGACCAGGGAGAGACCAGGGAGAGACCAGAGAGAGACCAGAGAGAGACCAGAGAGAGACCAGGGAGAGACCAAGGAGAGACCAGGGAGAGACCAGAGAGAGACCAGAGAGAGACCAGAGAGAGACCAGAGAGAGGCCAGGAAGAGACCAGAGAGAGACCAGAGAGAGAAACCAGAGAGAGACCAGAGAGACACCTCTGGGAACACCAGGTGCCACAGTGGGGCGGCTGCGGCTGCAAAATGCCAAACTGTGGTTGTGTCCTTAGGCAAGACACTTCACCACATTGCCTAGAATGAATCTGGTGTGTGTGTGAATGGTTGGTGGTGGTGGGAGGGACCAATGGCACAGACTGGTTGCCTTGTTTCTGTCAGTGTGCCGCAGGGCAGCTGTGGCTACAGTAATAGTTTATCACCACCGTGTATGGAGTGAAAGAATAATGACGTATGAAGACACTTAGAGTGTCCTGAAAAGCTTTGTAAATTAAAGACAAGAGAGAGACCAGAGAGAGACACCAGAGAGACTGACCCTTAACTGTGTTTATGCTAATCTCTTCTGTCCTTTTACCCGGAGACTCCAAGAAGTATGAACTCCCAGTATAATTCAAATGTACCTTTACTCACTTTTAAAATGTGCAAAAACTTAAAGAGACCAGGGAGAAATCGAAAACAGAGAGAGAGAGACCAGAGAGACACCAGAGATACACTAGAGAGAGAGAGCAGAGAGAAAGACCAAAAACACTATAGGAAATTATTGATGCCAAAGCGAGACCAGAGAGAGACAAGAGAGAGACCAGAGAGAGAAAAGAGAGAGACTATAGAGAGACTAGAGAGAGACCAGAGAGAAGGACTAGATAGAGAGCAGAGAGAGATCAGAGAGAGACTAGTGAGAGACCAAAGAGAGACAAAAGAGAGACTAGAGAGAGACCAAAGAGAGATTACAGAGAGAGCAGAGAGAAAGACCAAAGACATGATAGGAAATTATTGATGCCAAAGCAAGACCAGAGAGAGACAAGAGAGACCAGAGAGAGAAAAGAGAGAGACTAGAGAGCGATAAGTGCGACTAGATAGAGGGACTAGATAAAGAGACCGTGGAGATTGTATGTGCGATACATCCTCTGCAGGTGATAGTGGCTGATGCCCTCTGGGACCTGTGGACCCATTAATCACGTACCACACTCAGTTTACTGCACTTTATCCGTCTGCTCTAAAGTCGTATTGACAAAGTTATCACGCTCTGGACGGCTGCGCTCAATAAATAAATGATGTAAGTATTGGCGAGATAAAACGTTGTGAACTGGTGCCATAGTTGTCTAAGGATGTTTGCAGAGAGATTGTGGCGACGATAGCGATAAGAGCGGAGTCATCCCGGGCCCCGAGGCTACTGCAGTTTAACCGTGGATCTAGGTTAGGGACAGATCCTGGGCCAGCTAGCTTGACTGTATTTGTGCTAACGTCATCTGTTGTGTACACTGAGACTCCAAGAAGTTTAATTCAAATTTAGCTTTACTTCACTTTAAAAATTTGTGAAAACTGAAATAGACAAGAGACCAGACCAGAGTCACAAAGCGGTTTACAATTGTTATTTTTTGGGCAATTGTCCTCTCACTCCACACAGAGATGGGAGCGGGGTCACCAGTACAGGTAGTGGTAGGGGAAACCGGAGCACCCGAAGGAAACCTACGCAGACACGGGGCGAACATGCAAACTCCACTCAGAAAGACCCTGTTCCGACCGGGATTCGAGCCCAGGACCTTCTTGCTGAGAAGCGAGAGTGCTATCCACTCAGCCGCCCAGAAAGACCAAAGACACAATAGGAAAATATTGACACCAGAGAGAGAGCAGAGATAGACCAAAGAGACCAGAGAGAGACTAGAGAGAGACTAGAGAGAGGCTATAGAGAGACTAGAGAGAGACTAGAGAGAGGCTATAGAGAGACTAGAGAGAGACTAGAGAGAGGCTATAGAGAGACTAGAGAGAGACTAGAGAGAGAGCAGAGTTAGACTAGAGAGAGACTAGAGAAACTAGAGAGAGACTAGAGAGAGGCTAGAGAGAGACTAGAGAGAGACTAGAGAGAGTCTAGAGAGAGACTAGAGAGAGAGCAGAGTTAGACTAGAGAGAGACTAGAGAAACTAGAGAGAGACTAGAGAGAGACTAGAGAGAGACCAGTGAGAGACTAGAGAGAGACTAGAGAGAGACTAAAAATAGACCAGAGAGAGACTAGAGATACAAGAGAGAGACTAAAGAGAGACTAGAGAGAGACTAACGAGAGACCGGAGGGAGACTAGAGAGAGGCTGGAGAGAGGCGAGAGAGAGGCTAGGGAGAGATGAGAGAGAGGATAGAGAGAGACCACAGACCAAAGCGAGACCGGAAAGAGACCACAGACACTAGAGGAAAATATTGAGACAGGAGAATGCACTGGAGATGGCAGTCCTCAGTAGCTCTGAAACAGTTGTTTTTGTGCTTTGCAGTTGTTGTTTTTCTTGTTTTTATTCTTCCTGAGATGTTGCTGCAGTACAGTGTTGATGGTTTTGCTCTGGTCCAGACAGTAGCAGAGAGGATTCATGGTCCGAACCAAGCGGATCGGGAAAAAAATCCACTGGAGGAAGGCAAACTTTTTGAAAAATGCAAAAGCATCAACAAAGCATTCAGCATCTTACTTTGGACCAGAGCAGAGAAAATGGTCCGAACCCAGCGACTACTCCACCTCTGCTGCTGTGACCTAAACTACTGTTGCACTTTAATACTATTGATAGCTAATTTTAGAATTACTCATAGAATAGAATCTATTTATCTGTTTTGTTTGTATGGTTGCATGTTTCTGCTGCTACTGGCCACCTGAATTTCTTCTACGGGGATCAATAAAGTATCTATCTATCTATTTAGAGAGAGACCAGAGAGAGACTATAGAGAGACTAGAGAGAGACTAGAGAGAGACCGGAGGGAGACTAGAGAGAGACTAAAGAGAGACCGGAGGGAGACTAGAGAGAGACTAAAGAGAGACCGGAGGGAGACTAGAGAGAGACTAAAAAGAGACTAGAGAGAGACCAGAGAGAGTGAAGAAGATGACATAGTCTGGGATCGCGTCTTAAATTCAGACAGAAGACATGTTTTATTGTCGATGGTAGAGACAGCACGATCAAAGCACACGATCACAGATACAAGAGAATGCAAGTGTATTATACAGAGCGGAGGCCTGGAGTCCTCCAATCAGCAGCTGCCACGGTGTGCTTGTAGCTTGGCCTTCAGATAGACAAAACAAGGGAAAAGTACAGGCTTCTGCACATTGATAGAATGATGAGTTTAACTTTAACAAAAGTTGCTTCAAAGTGTTATGAAATCTCACAAGAGACTAGAGAGAGACTAAAGAGAGACCGGAGGGAGACTAGAGAGGAATCAGAGAATGACCTTTACTCACTTTTAATGAGTTCAAAAACGGGTAAATATAACTGGAAATACAGAAAAATAACAATTTGCTGAAAGGCTAATGCTAACTGGTAGCAAGTTCATAGTGCGTTGCTATGGTTACTAGCGTTCGCACTTCTCTACTTCTCTTCTCCATTTCAAAATTTAAAGATGACCTTTTCTACATAAAGACACCGAAAAAGGCTCAAAGTTTATAAAGACCAACAAGGTATACAAACACTTCCAAAACTAAAAGCCGTAAAATTGACAGCTCTGAGCGTTCTAGTGTTAACTGTGTTGTTATTATAATAGATCCATGGTTTTTGCGTCTTCTGTTCTCTCACTCTAGCTAGCTCACTCTCACTAGCACAGTTAGCCAGTCTGACACATTCTAACCAATGGAATTCTGAAACATCTCCAAAAAAAGAGTTTGTTTTCCACCAGTTTTCTTAAAAGTAAGTCATTTCAAACTTTTTTTAATCTTTACTCTCTTGTACTAAGAGCTAAAACTGATGAATATAACTGAAATACAGCAAAAAAAAACGTTTGTTGAAAGGCTATTGCTAACTTCTGCAATTAAATAGTGTGTTGCTATGGTAACCAGCACCGGCTCTGCAATGGTGGAAAACAAGAACAGGTCCAGGGCCAGTCCAGGATGATTCCAGGACCAATCCAAAACCAGTCTAGTCGGAACAAATGCCCATAAAGGAAATTGGCTCCAGCTAGCTTACGTTCAAATCGGCTTCTTCCGCATTAATGCTAACAACGAGGTGATCGCTTCTTTGGTTGCTAAGCTGTTGCTATATTGCTTCTATACAGTCTATCGTTTGGTCATGTTTTTTCCCTTTGTTTGAAGTCGACTAATGGATCGTCTGGGAATGTCTCAACAGCCGGAGCAGGTTTGACTTTCAGATGCTGCAGGGTCATTCTGTCATTTGCATGTTCTTCTGGTGTCTGCGTATGTCACCACAGTTATATAGCTGGAAGATATGTTAAAATACTTCTGTACTTCTCAGTCTGTAGACCCAGGACTAAGGCTGTAGATCCAGGACTGAGGCTGTAGATCCAGGACTGAGGCTGTAGATCCAGGACTGAGGCTGTAGATCCAGGACTGAGGCTTTATAGATCCAGGACTGAGGCTTTATAGACCCAGGACTGAGTATTTAATTTCTGAATTTCTCTAATGATCTGTTTTGTTCACAACAGTGCGTACAATATATGAAACAAAAATATACGGCAGATTTAATTTCATGAAAACAAATGTAATGGAGACTATCCAAGTACCATCTGAGGGATCTATCCGGGGGCAGAGCAGACCATAAACAATCTCTCCATGTGAGAGCATATCTGGACATATCTCAAAGTTTATGAATCTTTATCTTTAGGGCACAGTAAAGTCTGGCTGCTATCTCTCTCACCTCCAAGTCCATACAACCTGGAGTGTCCCTAAGAACCAGCTTGTGATACAGTGGTCTTAGTGCTTTTTTAGAGAGAGAGACCAGAGAGACAGCCAGGAAAGACCAGTGGGAGAGAGAGACCTAAAAGAGAGAGATCTGTGAAACCAGAGAGAGATCAGAGAGACACCAGGGAGAGAGACCAGTGATTTTAAACCTATTGGTTATAGGTCTGAGTGCTACTGCAGCTGCCAAAAGCTGTGCATACGCTGTAAAATACATGCTTGTAGAGAACAGAGGGGCAGGAGCACTGAGGGCTACGGGAAGAGAGAAACCAGAGAGAGACCAGATAGACCAGAAAGAGGCCAGAGAGAGAGACCAGGGAGAGACCAGAGAGAAACCAGACAGAGAGGCCAGAGAAAGAGGCCATTGAGAGAGAGAGAGAGAGAGAGAGAGAGAAACAGAGAGAGACCAGGACTGGTCCTGGATCTACAATTTGTATCCCTGTGTGAGTGGATCCTTCTCTCAAAATGGGCCTCCCCGAGGTTTTTCTCTGATGCAGGAGGGTCTAAGGACTGTGTAAGTAGTAAGTAAGTAAGTATTTATTTATATACCGCCTTTTCACTGCAGATCTGAGTCTCAAAGCGGTTTACAATTGTTAATTTTTGGGCATTTGTCTCTCACTCCACACAGAGATGGGAGCGCGGTCGCCAGTACAGGAGGCACATGCTAGAACTATTGGACATATTTTTAGTGGTAGGGGAAACCGGAGTACCCGGAGGAAACCTACGCAGACACGGGGAGAACATGCAAACTCCACTCAGAAAGGCCCTGGTCCGACCGGGATTCGAACCCAGGACCTTCTTGCTGAGAGGCGAGAGTGCTATCCACTCAGCCACCGTGATGATCCAGGACATTTTGGACAGTGTTCATCCCGCTTCCTATGGACCAACGACTCCTATGTGTTCTAGTCTCTCCCAGGCCTCTCTCGCCTCTCATTCTGGTCTCTCTCTGGTCTCTCTCTCACCTTACATGAATTTCCACCGCTGTGAAAACATAACCAAATCTTTCTTTACATCCTGACCCTGCAATACTACTCTACTCCACGTGGGGGAGTCCATTCTTGTTATAAAACTCTCCCCCCCCCCCTCCTTTTTTTTAAACATTCTAAAACATGCGATCCCCCGCCGTCGCACGCACTTCCCCTCATTACGCACGACCTCTTTCAACTCCAACTCAAACCGACTTAGCCTTGGCACGTTGTGGCGAACACACACACACATGTCTGTACTCGCACCCGCATCTGGCGTTATAACGATGTATAAAAAGGTGAAACAGCAGATAAGCCAGTAGCCAATCAGAGCGTGAGGAGAGGCGGCATCTGCGCAGCCATTGGTCCAGGAGCGCAGAGAGAGTACGCTTGTGGCTCCTCTTCTCTGCCCAGTCAAGACGCGTCTCTGCTGTAGTCGGTCCTGCTGTTGCCTGATTGCTTTTTGTGCATCCGTTATTACCTGTGCGCATCCAGCATCTTACCAGTAACAAGTCAGCATCTACGCACTGGTATGTCTCTCTATTTCTAATGTATGTGTTTGTATGTAATCTGGCTCTACGCGACGACAAATTGCAGATGTTATTTAAACATTTCACCTTTTTTCCGCCGATCCGTTCTGCGTGTGTGCGTCCGTGCGTGGCTCTCATTCAGCCACAGATGGTGCATAGATGTGATTTTTATTTTATTTTTATTCTTTTCCTCTCTCTCTCTTCACGCAGAGCATCCGCCATAGCAGCGACATGACAGAAACAGAGCTGGCAGACAACCACGCCAAAGCCCATGCAAGCAGAGACGATGTCTTTGATCCCACGTACAAAGAGAAAGAAGGGCCGAAGCCACCGCTCAACATAGTGTGGAAAAATGTTTTTCTGATGGCGCTGTTGCATCTGGGGGCCCTGTACGGCGTCTATCTGATCCCCTCTGCATCCGTGCCAACCCTGCTCTGGTGTGAGTAGGCCTGTGTGTGCGTACGTGTGTGTCTGTGCGTCTGTGTGTGCGTGGGTTTGTGTGTGAGACTATGTAAGCTATGTATGCATGCATGTGTGTGTGTGTGTCTGCGTGTGTCTGTCTGTCTCTCTTCCTCTTTCTGTATGTAGCCCACATATGTTTGTGTGCGTGTGTGACTATGTAGGCCATATGCATGTGTGTTTTTATGTGTCTATCTCTGTGTAATGTTGTGTATCACAGCAGTTTGATCCTAGACAACTTCAAACATTGTCTAAAGATACAGGTTGAATCCATCTGTAGCGTCTGTAGCATCCTGACAATGTTTGGTCCGAAGCAGAAATGGTTCAAGAGGAGTTTAAACTATGTGTGTAACAACAGGAAGAGAAATACCTATATTTTAATGTTGATAATGATGATGAATTATAGCCGTCAAATGGCAATTGTAACGAACAATACTATGGTTTTATCAGGCAGAATGCAGCTCTCTGGTCTCTCTGGTTTCTCTCTCTCTCTTTCTCGTCTCTCGTCTGTCTTACTCATTCCCTGGTCTCGCTCTGGTCTCTCTCTGGTCTCTCTCTTTCTCTCTCTCTCTCTCTCTCTCTGGTCTCTCTTGAGTCTCTGGTCTATCTCTGGTCTCTCTCTCTGGTTTCTCTTGAGTCTCTGGTCTCTCTCTGGTCTCTCTCTCTCTGGTCTCTCTTGAGTCTCTGGTCTCTCTTGAGTCTATTGCTCTGGAGAGACCAGAAAGGGACCTGAGTGAGAGAAAAGAGAGAGATGAAACACATGCCAGAGAGAGAGAGACCAGAGAGAAAGAGAGAACAGAAAGAAAGAGAGACCAGAGAGAGACCAGAGATGTTTGGGATTCCTTCGGTAATTGGACACATCTCCCACCTCGTTGTCGTTAGTATCAGCTGAGACAGTGGTTGTAGATCCACACAGAGGGCGATTGTGACGGTGACAGAGCCCTGATTGAGAATCAACAGATGTTTACCAAACAGACGTCATTTCATTTATGCAACACTTCATTTTAAAAGATAAATTCTACTAAATATACTTTTTTATGAGCTCCATGCAACACGCATCACTAACCAAACCCTTATCAGGAATTCTTTCTTGAGAGAAACCAGAGAGAGACAAGGGATGAGAGAGACCAGGGAGAGAGATACAAGAGCGAGACAAGAGAAAGACCAGAGAGAGATCAGAGAGAGACCAGGGAGAGACCAGAGAGAGACCAGAGAGAGACCAGAGAGAGATCAGAGAGAGACCAGGGAGAGACCAGAGAGAGACCAGAGAGAGCCAAGAGAGAGACCAGAGAGAGCCAAGAGAGAGACCAGGGAGAGCCAAGAGAGAGCCAAGAGAGAGCCAAGAGAGAGACCAGGGAGGAGCAAATCCAGGGAGAGGGATACAAGATAGATACAAGGGCGAGACAAGAGCGAGACAAGAGAGAGACCAGAGAGAGACCAGGGATAGAAGAGAGATACCAGGGAGAGACCAGAGAGAGAGACCAGACCAGAGTAGAAAATGCTTTTAAACATCTTGGTCTGTGTCAAAAGCAGACACAGTTGTTTGGAGTTTGAACCACACCAATATCAGGAACGTCCTCTGTCTGTTCTCTCTGTTATCATCATCTCAGGAGGTGTTCTCTGCTGAATAAGCTTCAGTTGTGACCATTACAACTGTGTTCTTACATTTTGATAATATATTAGATAAGACTATAACATGTGACAGATTGAGCAAAGAGAGAGCAGAGAGAGACCAAAGAGAGAGACAAGAGAGAGACCATAGAGGGACCAGAGAGAGAGAGACTTTAGAGGGACCAGAGAGAGAGAGAGAGACCATAGAAGGACCAGAGCGAGAGACCAGAGAGAGAGAGAGACAAGAGAGAGACCACAGAGGGACCAGAGAGCGAGAGAGAAGAGAGAGACCTGAGAGAAAGCAGAAAGACCCGAGAGAGAGACCGGAAAGAGACCAGAGACGGAGACCAGAAAGAGAGAGCAGAGAAATCAACATGTTTCACACATTCATTTTCTGTTTTTGCTTTTTAAGAGACTTGATATTGACGTGTATAAATGTGTATCGCGGAGTCGAACCTTACATAATGAACCCTGGGGTTATTTTGAGCTTTGCATCGAAGCGACTGTGAATCGATGGTCGTCTGGGAGAGTGTGAGTTATCTCTGAGAGGCGCTCTGTATGGATTTGATCTGAGGCGGTGATGGAGGAGGCTGAGGAGGAAATGGGCCGAAGAGTGATGTGAGAGCTGTGAGGAGGCCACCGAGCGAAAGACACGTTTTTCAAAGTAGTATTCGAAAGAGAAAGTGGATATTTAAAATGTATTGGAATAGCACTGTCTCGCAAATGAATGGAAGTTTGCATGTAATAGGATGGAGAGGTTCGTTGGGTTTTATGATTCTATAAGTTGAATATTGTTGTTGTAAGTATCTTGACAGTTTGGACTGGGACGAGGTAAATATGAGAGAGAGAGGCCAGAGAGAGACCAGAGAGAGAGAGGCCAGAGAGAGGTAAGAGAGAGACCAGAACGAGACCAGAGAGGGAGATTGGAGAGACCAGAAAGAGACCAGAGAGAGACCAGGGAAAGACCAGAGAGAGACCTGAGGGAGAAGAGAGAGACCAGAGAGAGACCAGAAAGAGGGGCCTTGGTAATATGAAAAGGAAATAGAGCCTTGCACAGGGAGGGAAAATGACAGAATATCATTGATAACAAAGTGTCTGATCCCTGAGGCCTCTATGGAAAAGAACATTCTGGAGTTTCTTTATCTTGCGACAAAGGTACAACAATCTTCCTGGACACAAAGGATAAAATACAAACGTCTTTAGTATCACTGGCCCTGTTCACACTGCACAGATACAGTACTGTATGTGACACAGACACACAGAGAAAAGACTAAAGACACAAACATGGAGGTGACTGAAACATGGTCTAGAGATGGGACTCGTTCTGATGTGGGTGAAGTGTCTTGCCTAAGGACACAACAACAGTTTGGCACTTGGCACAGCCACCCCACTGTTGCACCTGGTGTTTCATACATGGCGACGAAAGAACCAATTGCAGCACTACCTCTCTGGTCTCTCTCTAGTCTCTCTCGGGTCTCTCTAGACTCTCTCTGGTCTCTCTAGACTCTCTCTGGTTTCCCTAGACTCTCATTGGTTTCTCTCTGGTCCCTCTCTCGTCGCTCTCTCTCTGATCTTTCAGTTTGCTATCTCTGCTCTCTCTGCTTTTTTGGTCTTATGTACCGCTGCTCTCTCTCTCTCTCTCTCTCTCTCTCTTTCTCTCTCTCAGGTTTTTCTCCAGTCTCTCTCTGATGATAACACTTCCCATTCTTTTTCCTGAACATTCCTGGGCTGCTTTGCACAAACAGCGTATCTAGAAAATAGAAAACATTTGAATTGACAGGGTTTTTATCTGACATCACACAACCACTGACTAATGAGAGGCTGTGGCTACAACAGTGAAATCTGTGGCTGGGAGAATGCACATGAAAACACACTCTTAGAGGCGAGAGAGAGAGAGAGACTGGAGCGAGAATGACCAGAGAGAGAAATAAGAGTGAGACAAGAGAGAGAGAAAAGACAAAGGGACCAGAGAGAGAGAGAGACCAAATAAAGAGACAGAAGAGAGGGACCAGAGAGAGAGAGACAGAAGAGAGGGACCAGAGAGAGAGAGACAGAAGAGAGAGAAACAGGGGAGAGGGACCAGAGAGAGAGAGAGACAGAAGAGAGGGACCAGAGAGAGAGACAAAGGGGACAGGGCCCATGCAGAGAGAGAGACAACACAGAGGGACCAGAGAGAGAGAGAGAGTAGAGAGAAACAAGACAGTGAGACCAGAGAGAGAGACAAGACAGAAGGAACAGAGAGAGAGTAGAGAGAGAGAGACAAGATAGAGAGACCAACATAGACGTCGGAACTAGGGGTGCGGGGGGTGCGGCCGCACCCCCTCCGCGTGTGCCGGGAGCGAGAAGTTATCACTATCCTGCGTTCCTTGCAGCCCAAAACCCGCTCCATGCTGTCGGAGAAGCTCATGAAGCTCTGTCTGGCTAATATCTGTCGCAGCCTCTGAGCGCTCTTTCTCAGCCTTGCGCAGATTAGAGACCTGGCTACACCAGTGACGTGCGGTGGGGGATCAATCATGTGTTCATATGATTATACATCATATAAACCAACAGGACCTACAGGAACAGGAGCGGCTTATACACAATTTGTTTGGCTACAGCAGAATATGATTTAATGTCTGCATT
Source organism: Knipowitschia caucasica (assembly GCA_964034765.1). NCBI lineage: Eukaryota > Metazoa > Chordata > Actinopteri > Gobiiformes > Gobiidae > Knipowitschia > Knipowitschia caucasica. Next base: position 10,019,060 of record OZ035845.1, on the reverse strand, counting down.
GTTTTCTCATACAAAACGCAAACGTTTGTAAATAGTACAAAGTGTGTTATGGGCCTTACCTTAGGTATTAATGAACAGCACAGACCACTTCAGTTAGGACCAGTTTCATGTTTAAGTCCAGATAATAGTTTGAGCACAGACATGTAATCCTCCATTTGGAAATAAGTTCAATGAGTTTTAAAAAGTAAAAAAACGGGTGTCTCTTCCGTAAACTCCGAGTTTTGCTGCAGCCGACTCCCGGGTAAATCCAATTTCTAAATTCAACCTTACCCTTCACCTCCTTTTCTTATGATTCATATCATCATTGGAAGCAAAACATTACTCTAAGTGCATTTTAAATTATCTTAAAATGTATTATAGGTATGTTAGCCAAACCTGTAGCTGCCCTTAGCAGAAGAAGAACAAGAAAGGAGCTTTCTGATGGAATTGGATGCAGCCAAAGTTTGGGCTCAAAAGCGCCCCCTTGAGGCTTTCCTCACTTACAAGCTGTGGTTGAGCGCGATTAAGACCCATATTTGCTTCAAAAACACAATTTATGAGCCATCCTCTTAAATGTAAACATGTTGATTGTAAATTAAATATTTTTGAACTTTTTAAACTGTGATAAACAGAGAAAACAGTTTGATAGCACCTCACAGGACTCTCCCTGTGAGCTGTTGCTTTTTACGTCTCCCAAGAGAGGCTCGCCTCACAGCACCGCTCTGTCAAATCTGCGATTTCAAGGTATAAATAAATGAAATAAGGCACAGCACAAATCACTTGATAAAGTGACCAAACATTATTGTATCCATTTTATTACTTTTCTTTCTATGATCTTAGGTGAGGGCCTTGCCTGCCTCATCTGACCGCACGTCACTGGGCTACACAACACAATGAAGCCACCGGAGAGACTGACGCATGAATGCGTATTGAAAAAAAAAAGTTCAGTTTGATAAGTGACTTCCTTGATATATATTGTTTATTTTGTTTTTCTTAACAATTAAGATGGTATGTTATTATCCAGTGTAATCCAAGTATGAGTCTCTCCCTCGACTCTCCCAACAAAAACCCGCCCCCCCTCTCAGAAAATAGTTCCGACGTCCATGGAGACCAAATAAAGAGACAGAAGAGAGGGACCAGAGAGAGAGAGACAGAAGAGAGAGAAACAGGGGAGAGGGACCAGAGAGAGAGAGACAGAAGAGAGGGACCAGAGAGAGAGAGAAAGGGGAGAGGGACCATGCAGAGAGAGAGACAACACAGAGGGACCAGAGAGAGAAAGAGAGAGTAGAGAGAGACAAGACAGTGAGACCAGAGAAAGAGTAGAGAGAGAGACAAGACAGAGGGACCAGAAAGAGAGAGCAGAGAGAGAGACAAAACAGAGGGACCAGAAAGAGAGAGCAGACATGTGAGAGTTCTGTATCTCTGCATCGGTAGTTTCATTATCGTATCGGCGGCAGTTCCTTCCTGTCATGGCTTAAACTTCTCGCAGTGAGATGTGATGAGGCCAGTCTGCTCTGCTCTCAGATCCACAGAGAGAGAAACACAGAGAATCCAGCGACAACTAAAAATAGACGCGTTTGTCAAGAGTTCAGCAAATGCCCTCAGTTCAATCCATTTTCCACACCTGGGCGGAACACGAGTATTTATAGAGAGAGCACAGAAGAAGTTAATCAGGGCACGAGGCAAGGATTACAGAACCTGTCCACCAGAGAGAGACCAGAGAGAGAGAGAGAGAGTTGAGCGGGGCCAGAGAGAGAGACTAGAGAGAGCGAGAGAGCGAGACCAGAGAGAGAGAGACCAGCGAGAGACCAGAGAGAGACCAGAGAGAGAGTTGAGCGGGACCAGAGAGAGAGAGACACCAGATAGAGGGAGAGACCAGAGAGAGAGAGAAGAGAGGGACCGGAGAGAGATCAGAGAGTGAGACCAGAGAGAGAGTTGAGCGGGACCAAAGAGAGAGAGAGAGCAAGACTAGAGAGAGACACCAGAGTGAGAGAGCAAGACCAGAGAGAGAGAGAAGAGAGGGACCAGAGAGAGACAAGAGAAACCTTGGCTGAACACAGCATATTTTTTGAAAGGGCAGAGAAGCAGTTAATCATGGTACGATGCAGAGATTACAAAAGGGGAAACCTGTTCTGGCCTCAGGGCGAGAGGACGACACCAGTTTGTAGAGATAAGGTTCGTGCTCACGAGATGGATGTGGCTGACAGAGTGAGTGGCATGAGGAGTGAGATGTGGACATAAGGCTTTAGATGGTGAGAGAGGATTTTACAGAGAGAGAGGCCAGAGAGAGACCAGAGTGAGAGACCAGAGAGAAACCAGACAGAGAGACCAAAGATAGGCCTGAGAGAGACCAGAAAGAGGCCAGAGAGAGACCAGAGAGAGAGACCAGAGAGAGACCAGAGAGAGACCAGAGAGAGGCCAGAGAGAGAGACCAGAGAGAGACCAGAGTGAGAGACCAGAGAGAGACCAGAGAGAGACCAGAGAGAGGCCAGAGTGAGGCCAGAGAGAGGCCAGAGAGAGAGGCCAGAGAGAGAGACCAGAGAGAGAGACCAGAGAGAGAGACCAGAGAGAGAGACCAGAGAGAGACCAGAGAGAGGCCAGAGAGAGAGACCAGTGAGAGACCAGTGAGAGAGACCAGAGAGAGAGAAATTTAGAAAGTAGCAATAAAAGCCAACTGTCTTCTTGCCTATTGCCTTCATGTGGCTTCAGGGAGGATGGTTTTACAACTTTTACAACTACACACAATGGACAATAGGCAAAGCAAGGACAGTATATTTGTATAGCACAGCACAATAAAAAGGTTTTTTATTTTTATTTATTTATTTTTTTTACATAAAAAAAGGGCATCAATACTTATTATATGGCTACATTACGCATCTCCATTTCATTTATCATGAAATAAAGAGTATTTTTTCTTTTATTTATGCCATAAATTGGCATATTGTATATTTCTAACCAATATATCGATAATCGTTATCGTGATAATATCGTTATCGTGAGCTTTGTATCGTGTATTGTATCGTGAGGTACCCTTAGGTTCCCACCCCTACAGCACTTACATAAAGGCAACTCAAAATGCTGAACAAAACAAGGCAGAAACATTAAAATCCTAAATAATCACAGTGCATTAAAAAGAATAAAGATACAATCCTTCAGAACTGTTTTTAACCTGGATTTGAACATTGTCAAAGGAGGAGCCTGTCTCACATTTTCAGGAAGACTATTCCAGATTTTAGCATGAATCTGAAGCGCTGCCTCCTCATGTTTAGTCCTGACTCTGGGCACCAGCAGGAGGCCAGTCCCTGTGCTCTCTCTGCTTGCTCTCTCTCTGCTCTATATATCTTCTCTCTCTCTCTGCTTTCTCTCCTCCCTTTATATCTGCTCTCTCTCTCCTCTCTCTCTCTCTCTCTGCTCTCTGTGCTCTCTCTCTGTGTTCTTTCTCTGCTTTAAAGTCTGGTCTTCACCGAAACACGTTTGAAATAATTACATCTAAACCGTCGCCGTCTTCAATTCAAACCGACAAAAGTTTCAAATCTGTCCGAACCTGCAAAAGTAAACTGTCAAATCCACCACAACAACAATACGTCTTTATCTTGTCAGACGTGTGTAACTTAAGCTGTACCTGTTGTACAGTAGGAACACGGAGCCTCAGAGGAGACTCCTCTTAATGATGTCACACAGGAGCTGGTCCCATTAGAGCAAACAGGAACAACCACAGCTCAGGTTACCCACAATCCCGCAGGAGCGACGGGAAGCAACAACATACAGGGACTCACTGCATCATACACGATCTGTGCTTAAAGCTGCAGTAACAGGATCTGTAACGGTATATAATGGGGAAGTTAGCTACTGCTACTACTACTACTGATACTACTACTACTACTAATACTTCTACCAATGCTACTGCTTCTACTACTACTGATACTACTACTACTGCTGCTGCTGCTGCTACTACTTCTACTACTGCTCATACTCAGCAGCTATTGTAGACCCCTCTGGTCTCTCTCTCTCTGGTCTCTCTCTTTCTGTTCTCCCTCTATATGATCTCTCTCTGGTCTTTCTCTCTCTGTGCTCTCTCTCTCTGATCCTGGCTGCACTGAGCTGTAACTTTACAAGACTTATTTCTTAAAGGTGAAGGTTGTCGTGACCCTTTCATTTTGGCTCGTTCCTGTCTTCTCCGTGGTGAGGAGTTGACACGGGTCAAACAGCACGTCTCTGCAGCTTCTGAGTAAACTAGTAAAAGTCCAGTGCACCGTGCCCCTTTAACACAGCACCTCCGTCTATGGCACAGACCACATTGTTTGCCCCAGAGTCACTTCCCTTAAAGAACACACACATCCGTCATATACTTCTACCCTTCACCCGAAAATGACCACAAGATCAACAGAAGTTAGAGCCACAGTTTTTTTTATTTTCTACTCACACAGTCAAAACATTTATATGAACCTGCAGGGTGTTACAGACGTCTAAAGCCCTGGGTTTTGCACGTTCTTAAATGCCTTTTAAATATGGTGTTTTAGTTGGTTGTTGGCCGTACTCTACTCTGGTTGTGTTTCCATTACGCTGTTGTATCTGGTGCTAGCAACCTACCCACAACAAACCAGTCTCCATGGAAATTCCTTGACTGCATAGAACCAGGAACAAGAGGGACTAAAGAAGGTTCTGGTACTGGTTAGAGTAGAGGAGAGGAGAGGAGAGTAGGGCTGGTGGAAACAGGGCTCATGTGGTGATGTGCTTCTAAAGCTGAGGCAACCTGTTACTCTGGTCTCTCTAGCTGAGGTAACATCCCGGTCTCTCTCTCTCTGCTCTCTCTGTGGTCTCTGTGTTCTCTCTCTTTCTGGCTAAGGTAACATCCCGGTCTCTCTCCCTCTGCTCGCTCTCTCTGGCTGAGGTAACATCCCGCTCTCTCTCTCTCTCTGGTTTCTCTCTGCCCTCTCTCTGCTCTCTCTCTCTGACTGAGGTAACATCCCGGTCTCTCTCTGGTCTCTCTCTGGTCTCGCTCTCTGGCTGAGGTAACATCCTGGTCTCTCTCTGGTCTCTCTCTGGTCTCTCTCTGGTCTCTCTCTGGCTGAGGTAACATCCCGGTCTTGTGCTGGTGTCAAACGTTCTTTGTCTGTGCAGATGTGCTGAACAACAGTCTGTTTGTTGGACAGAGTCACGACATACCAGCCCACTGTCTGGAATAACTCTGGCTCCACAGGGCACACGGCGTTCCCCTCTCTCACACGCACACACTCACACACCGTACATGTTTATACATTTATTACCATTTATTTATATGATATAGACACAACTGTGGCATTGCACAGACCAGATGCACTGCCTTTAGTGTTGCAGACCATGCACATTTTCAACACATTATTAAGAACAATAATAGTGGAATGCAGGACTTTCTCAATACAAAAATAGTTAAATTGTGTTATGTGCAAGAAAAGCAAGGACGAGGCTTACTAGAGTCATTGTTGCATTTCTGTTATATTCTGAAAAAAAGTTATTATGTTTGACATCTTTGTCCTTGGGTGACTTTTGGGATGAGTTTTGAAATCTTAGGGGTGAGGCTGTAGACCCAGGACTGAGGCTGTAGACCCAGGACTGAGGCTGTAGATCCAGGACTGAGGCTGTAGATCCTGGACTTGGGCTCTATGTTTAACGATGTAAAAGAATGCAATTAAAATAAAGTAGGTCACAAACGAACAGGTACATCTCTCTAAGTCACTGAACCGAGTCGACAGCCACGCCTCAGAGTGAGAAGTATGTCAACAGTTGTGCGGACGCTGTGCTCTTACAGAAGACTTACAGTATGATGCATTATTTATGTCATTGTTGTGGCAGTGAAACAGCCCCATCTGCTGGCGCGAGCTGGAAATTACACCCACTTATTTTTTGGCATTGAAAAATAAGTGGGTGCACAGTTGAAAAAATCCACAAAATAGTTGGACAAAGAGACAAATGTGTGCAAAAACGAGGGACTACTGTAAACTGTGTTTGTAAGGCAACTCAGTCTATTTGAGCGGAAACGTGGAGCTAGTTTTATGCAAATGTGTAGGAAGCAACGACCCAGCTACGATCGAAGCTCATGAGCAGCACTTGTTAAAGCTGATATATCTGGATTTACAAAGACCATATCACAATAAAACATTAGGATTACAAAGATAAAACACAGATTATTTAAGCACAAAATGGTGGTCAATAGAAGCGAGTTGGAGCAAAACTTGAGCGAGAGAGTCCAGTGAGAGACTCCAGAAGAGACCAGAGAGAGACCACAGAGAGTGAGAGAGAAGAGAGAGTAGAGAGAGACCGGAGCTTGAGTGTTAGAATTGTCCCTATGTATACAAACAGTGTTTTCTAATGTTTGTGTGTCTGTGTGTTGTTGTTCTGCAGCGGTGTTGTGTTATACGGTCAGTGCGTTGGGGATCACAGCCGGAGCTCACCGTCTCTGGAGTCACCGGTCGTACAAGGCCTCACTGCCCCTGAGGATCTTCTTGGGACTGGCCAACTCTATGGCTTTCCAGGTACAAAGCAGTGTCACAGCTCTAAGTCAGCTCTAAGTATTAAGAGAAATGAAAATATTACATGATATGACCAAGTTATCTGACAAAAATGTTTAAAAAAAGGTCTGTGTTGTATGTCTAACAGTTGGTGTATGTAACTTTCAAACTCAACAATCTAGATTTAGATCTGGTCTCTTTCTGCTCGCTCTCGCTTTGGTCGCTCTCTCTTTTCTCTCTCTGGTCTATCTCTTTGGTCTCCCTCTGCAATCTCTCTCTGGTGTGTCTTTGGCCTTTCTCTCTGGTCTCTCAATGACTCCATACTTTTTGCCCCACCGTATGTTGAAATAACAAAGTATTACAGTTTGGGAGGTTCATTATTTAAGATTTTTCTCCAGTTTGTTCTTACAAGTCTTTTTTATGGTATTTTCCTGCAGAACGACATATATGAGTGGGCGAGAGACCACAGAGTCCACCATAAGTACTCCGAGTCGGACGCAGACCCTCACAACGCCAAACGAGGATTCTTCTTCTCCCACATCGGCTGGCTGCTGGTGCGGAAGCATCCGGACGTCATCGAGAAGGGACGCAAACTGGAGCTGAAGGATCTGACCTCTGACCCCGTTGTCCAGTTTCAGAGGAAGTCAGTGACTACAATCTCTAATGGGGGATTTTGACTGGGAGAAATGTGTGAGAGAGAGGCTGGAGAGAGAAATGAGAGAGACCAGAGCGAGTAAAGAGAGATCAGAGAGAGACAAGAGAGAGACCAGGGAAAGACCAGAGAGAATAGAGAGAGACCAGAGGGAGACCAGAGGGAGACGAAAGAGGGAACCGAGAGACGTCAGAGGGGAGACCAGAGAGAGAGGGGCTGGAAAGAGTATAGAGAAGAGCAAGAGGGAGATCAGGGAAAGACCAGAGAGAAAGAGCACACCTTGGCAAAAATGATGATAGGCAGGTTAAATGCAGAGTTGCTTTGACACACCAGCCTGTGTCTCTCAGTGTGTGTGACAGAGGCTACATGGTTTTTTTTAGCAATATTCTCGTGTTTTTGCTCAATGGAAATGAGGCTTCTGTGCATCTCCTAACCGTTCCTTCTCTTGATCAGGTACTACAAGGTGTCAGTGGTGGTCATGTGCTTCATGGTGCCCATGCTCGTGCCCTGGTACTTCTGGGGGGAGTCTCTGTGGGTGTCGTACTTTGTGTCGTCTCTGCTGCGCTACACCGTGGTCCTGAACGCCACCTGGTTGGTGAACAGTGCGGCTCACATGTGGGGGAACCGCCCCTACGACAAGACCATCAATCCCAGAGAGAACAAGTTTGTGGCCTTCAGCGCGCTCGGTGAGTCCAGACACTACACTAACTTCTGTCCCTATGGTGCCTCTCTAGCCTGAGTCTGGTCTCTCTCTGCTCTCTTTGGTCTCTTTCTGGTCTCTCTTTGGTCTGTTCTCTCTGGATGGCACATTATCTTCGGTCTCATGTTTTGATCATTATACAACTCAATCTGTGCTGGAATTTGCCAAAAACACGAATAAAGGGCAATGAGTACGTCTGCAAAGATCCCGGACTCGATTCTGCGTTGTTCTCAAACCGGTCTGGTCGCTGAGTCCCAGTCTACATGCAGGAGACTTATCTGATCGATCTGATAGAGCCTTGTGGCACTTTCGAAGGCGTCTCGTAACTTTGTAAATAAAATCACTATCGTAACACGTGCAGAGGAAAAGTGTGGCCTCTATACCTTTTTAATGTATTTATTTTGAACCTGCACAATACATAATTTTACATATATCAATATAACAGACAATTAACTTTTCCAATATCTGTACACCTTATCCCTGTGCTCTTAAATACATCTGCTGGCCTGTTTCCCTTCTCTCTTGTCTCGTTCTCCGGTCTCTCTGGTTTCTTTCTTCTTTAATTGGTCTCTCTTCTTTCTCTCTGATCTCTCTTTGGGCTTTCTGAATCCTGACCTCTCTCTCGCTCTCTCTCTCCTCCAGGAGAAGGCTTCCATAACTACCACCACACGTTCCCGTACGATTACGCCACCAGTGAGTTTGGCTGCAGAGTAAACCTGACCACCGGCTTCATCGACCTCATGTGCTGCTTAGGCCTGGCCTCCGACGCCAAGCAAGTCTCCCGGGACCTGATCCGGACCAGGATGCACCGCACCGGGGACGGGACGCATCGTGGCTGAGGACTTCACCCCCCTTCCTCCACGGCAAACAAGAAACAAAACAAACGTTGTGTTGATAGTTTTCATCGCGCAGCATTTAGCGGAGGTCAGGATTTCATGGCGACACAGAGTTTACCACAGATTGGGACCACAGCCACCTTCTATTACACCATTTTAAATATAGTTTCTGTCAGAGTCGGGGTGTGGTCTGCGCTCCTATTGGTTGAATAGGTACAATCAGAACCCAAAGTGGGTTACAAGTGCCTTAACCTGCATCAAAAAGACAAAGAGAGGAACTAGACCTATCTATCCCTCTCACTGTCAGGGCTGGGCAACACGGCTACACAAATATATATTTCCACAAAATTACAATTTTAATCAATTTAAGTAATGGTGGAGTCAATGCTGAATTTTAAACAGAAGCAGCTCTTTATCATTTCAACCACATATATTTCATTCAAAAATAAGTTAACGTTAATATATTTTGGAGCTAATATAACATACATTTCAGTTTTGAAAATATTCAAGGGCATGTTGAACTTCTTTGATTAGCTTGCCAGCCCAACTGTCTCTCAAATAGTCAATCAAACTTTAAGCTGTCAGCTTTAGCAAATGAAAACCTGTTAGCATTAGCGGGTTAGCTTCAAAGTCAAACGTCCTTTTCTTGACAAAGTAACCTGTATCGAACACAAAAATAAGTTTAAACATGTTATTTTGTTTTAAACTTGTATTTTCAACCATTCAAAACCAGATGCTATGTGGCTAGCTTTTGTCAGCGTTAGCATATATTGTGTTGCCATGGTAACTGACCTCCCCACTTGGCCGAGAACTATTTGGTTGTTTGAACAGCTAAAAACATGTTCCATAGTTCCGCGCGGAGAGTCGCCAGCTCTGCCGCCGGACGATGTCTTTATACTCGACCACATTTTGCTTGTTTATTGTGGTTTTTTTCGTAGCCGTAACTCAAAGAAATTGCTCGGAGCAAAGGTGACGCAACGTTTTCGCTAAAATATAATAAAAGTCCTTGGAGTTTTCCCCACATAAGAATTGGGATCCAAGTGCGGCTGTGTGATATGAAACTGAGACGTTTTAGATTTTTTTATGTAACTTGTTGTTTCTCCGCTGTTTCGCTACTTTTCGCTACCTGTGCGTTCTTTAAAACATTATTATGCATTTAATATCAGTCAGTCATGTAGCCAACCATCTTCTGTAAGTATTATACTCGACTAATATTCACGGAACGCAGCGTTGCGGAGGAGAAGCAGAGAAACGTCAGGAGGAAGCAGGAGGTTTGAAAGTAGGTCAGACAGTGTTGCCTTCAGGGCCCCCTTCAAACTGGGAAACTGCATCCTTCAGATCAATCCAAAGTTTTGTTTTGTGGCTACAAAAGGTAAAATGCCCCCAACAAGTTAGTGTAATGTCTGGACTATACGACGCTGCTGCTTTGTCGTACTTTTAACCCCGTGGCCGATATAGAATTGGTTGAATGCTCTGGTGTCTCTTTTTCTCTCTGGTCTCTCTTCTCCCTCTCTCTTTCTCTCTGCTACATCACAACATAAAAATTCAGGTGCACCTTATAGTCTAGAAACTACGATAACATATTTTGATTGTTTTGACCTGTAAAAAGGCCCTACATGATCAAAGCATTTATTTATTCATTTATAGATACAACAAAAAGAATGTATTTTTCAATATTTTTTAATATTAGTTAACGGCTCAAATGTATATATTTTGGAAATAATTTAGAAAAATCAATACGTTTATTTATGTTTTTGTATTTTTTTAATTATATTTTAGTTGGAATCACGTTGGCGCTCTCTATATCAAATAGAATTCGACTAAACATTATTTTATTAATCAATTTAAAACAGGACAGAAGTTAGTCATTAATTTATATTTAAACCTGCAACTCCGCATAAGAAATTATATAACTAATAATAATAATAATAATGATAATAATATTAGTAATACAAGGCACATTAGCAGTAGTATGAGCAGTTATGATTCCATATATGGTCAAGACAATATGGACCAGAAATATAATTTATTAATAATTTCCGTTGGGATTTCTAAATGTCTTAAAATCTATCAATTTTATTATTTGAATATATAAGTTATTGATAGTGCTAGCTAGCTTTGTTATTCTTTGAGTTAGTAGCTACCTAATTAGTTTAAAATGCATTTTATATTATTGATAATCGTTTATAAGCCTTCACCAATATTTAACCAAAAACACTTACGAAAGTTAAATGATAAATATTATAATCTTGAGAGGCCTGGTTTGAAGGGGGCGAGATGTTTGAGTGAGAAAACGCTGGCTTTAAAAGAATAAATGTATAAATAATTAATAAAAAAGGCACATAATTTATCCGTAGAAAAAGGGGGATCCAGACCAAACCCAAAGGAAGTGGCTGCACTGACCAAGAAATGCACAATTTATACAGAGTGGTCCAACTTTTATTATTGTCCGGAAACCGTGCAATTGTTAAGTTATAGATTTGTCTTAATATTTATATTAATAGTGCAACAATACATCTCTTTTCTTATCTATAAATGAGGCCATCTCACAAACTTGATACATTTTATTTCTACAAGAAATTTTGAATTAGGATTGGTTTATACAGCTCTCTGGTCTCTCTCTCTGGTCTCTCTCTGGTCTCTCTCTGGTCTCTCTCTGGTCTCTCTCTGGTCTCTCTCTGGTCTCTCTCTGGTCTCTCTCTGGTCTCTCTCTGGTCTCTCTCTGGTCTCTCTCTGGTCTCTCTCTGGTCTCTCTCTGGTCTCTCTCTGGTCTCTCTCTGGCCTCTCTCTGGCCTCTCTCTGGCCTCTCTCTGGCCTCTCTTTGGCTCTTTTTTAACGTATTTTGAAATGATTTACTTCACTTGCTAAGATTTGTTTTAAAAAATCTTACATTTTTGACAATCTGTTCAACTATCGACATAGTAAACTGCCACTTTTTTGGATTGATAGTAAGAATAGTTTTGTTTTTGTTTTTGAAACGGGGTCAAAATCAAACTAGCTTAGGTTTAAAACACATTTTCATCATTAAAGTGTGATCAAAATGTTAAGACTTATATTACGTCATTATAAAAATGAATATTTGTCAAATATCATTCATAAAGTCGTGGTTTGGAGTCGTTTTTGGTGAAGGTCTGGTTTCTTCCTTTTGCCATTTTGCCAACTCTTGAGTGTTTGGAGATGTTTTAATGTGAGATTATACATGTCGGTTTTGTTGTATTTATTGTTTTCTTTCAAATGGCCTCTGATTGCTGCATTTAAAGATATTGGTAATTTGAACAAGATGAAATTCAAGTGAAGGGGGAAGTCACGCCCCCTCTCTAGACATTTAATATGGTTTTAAAGTCGTTCCCATAGACTGTATACAGACAGACAATGCTAACAATGCTAACACGCTAGCTCCAACTCGCTCTGGGTCCTACTCACAAACATGTAAAAGTACTGGTTCTATTGCCTAATTTCAATTTTAGCGACAAATAGCAAAAGAGGAGAGCGACCGGCGCAGTTCCTGATTGGCTCTTGGTAACTGAGCTGTTGCTACCAATAACATTAGCATACATTTGGCTCCAATTTCCCGCTCAAATAGCCAGTTCAAGCTAGCTCGAAACTGCCTCTTCTGCAGTAAGGCTAACACTATGGTCCTCTCCTGATATACAGTCTATGGGAGTTCCCTGTTTAAACTGATATCACACTATTTGGACCAAACCACAGCATCTTATCTCAATAATAATTAACTTAAAATATAGCTAAAGCTAACTGCTAGCTTTGATCATATTTGAAGTCAGACTCAGCTCTTCCTCCAATGTTCATTAACAGCTACAAAAAATATCTTTGAGTATTGAGTGATTGAGTATTGACTGGATTTTTCTCAGATTAACTCAAAATTGATTGCACTTAAGTATGAAAACTGAAAAGACTATGATGTGGTTTCTTTCAAATTATGATTTACGGACACCATTTTAAAAAACAACATTAATGTGGCTTATACCGGACGTCATTGCTTACCTAGAAAGTGGGCGTGTCTTCTCCTGTTCTTTCTCCCATTCGTCAGGACAAATACCTAATGCCTTACGACCACATTTGCTGATTTCCTCTCAGTTAAAGGCAACCGTAGCACTGCGAAACACATAGGTACGGTCAATTCCACCTAGCGCATTATAACCAGAGGTGGGTCATACGACAATCAGGACACAAACATCTATCTATAAAGTGAAATATAGGGGAGTGGTGAGTTCACCACCAGAGCTAGCATGCTAATACAGTAGCACACCAGCTCTAAAGAATGTTCAGTAGCGAGAGAAGGCGGAGCTAAGTTACTACATGTAACTATAGCTCTATGTTTACGACTACTACTTTAGGCGAGCATCAATGCAGATATAAATTTGCACTACAGCGTGAAATACATAGATTAAATAGATTTCACGTTAGCGAAGCGGCCACAAAGTCTGCGTCTATAATATTTAAAAACAGTAGCTATGATTTTAGTTTTATTACTGTTTTGAAGTCAATGGATCAAGCACAATTTTTTTTTTCCTCTTTAGTCTCTCTGGTCTCTTGCTCTTGTCTCTTTCTGGTTCCTCTAGTCTCTCCAGTCTCTCTCTCTGGTCTCTCTTTTAAAACTCATCACGCTTGGGAAACACCTTGAACAAACCTTCAGCAGAGGCCGAACAAACAGCAAACTAAAACCACAGAAAAGACAGAGAATGTACACATGAGAAGCAGGAATGTGTCCCACCTCCATCCTCTGCTCTAGAGATCGACAGCTAACAGATACATGAGCCACATCCCTACATCAGTAGAAGCAGTAGTCTACATCAGTACCTACATGGAGAGCAGGCTTCACAAATCAGACCTTACCTTGTGCTCTGTTGTAGAGCTAGCATAGTGAGACATTCCTGGGCTGCCCACCTCTGCTTATAAAGTCCCTGATATTCAAACGTGAGCTCTCGAACTCTGCCCAGATACCCGCGTGCCAACAGACGTCCACAACAACACAAAATGGTCAGACGATTAGAATGTGTTTTCGGGAAGCACCGTCGAAGCAGAGATAACGTCAGGATCTCAAGAACCCGATGGAGAGGTTTCTCTGAATGGACTGTGTTATGTTAAAAATAAAAGTGACACAATATTTTCAAATGTGCTGCGCGTCACTGGTCTTATTTACCAACGATTTGATTCTAGAAGGAGATCAGAGAATCCACAAAAAAAAGGTCTTGAAATGAGTAAGCAACAAGAAAGGATTGTGGGACACTGGAGGCACTTGGGAGCCTTCTGCTGCAAAACACACTTTAAAAAAACAGAAAAAAGTTGATATGAACACAAATATTCAGCAGAAAATTAAATTAAAGGAGATTAGAAACACAAGAACAGATAGAGAGACCAGAAAGAAGAGAGAGAGAGTCACAAGAGATCAGAGAGAGAGAGAGAAATAAGTGTCGTGTCCAGTTCAAGGATGGGTCCAATCAGTTCTTAAAGCTGGGGTACCTAACTTTCAAACAGAGTAATTTAAAACTTTTATTCCATCACTATAGTTTCCATGTGTTTATATTAATATATGACGAATATATTAAGAACATTCTCAATTAAACTCATTTCACATAAAAGGTTCGGCACCAGAGTATCTTTCATAAACAGCTGATTGGCTGAGAGAGGGTGGTCCTCTGTGTGTGAGAGACCAGAGAGAGGGAAGAGACCAGGAAGATGGGGAGAGAGAGAGACCAGAGTGAGAAGAGAGTGAGAGATGAGAGAGACCAGAGAGAGACCAGAGAGAGATCAGAGAGAGATCAGAGAGAGACCAGAGAGAGACCAGAGAGAGACCAGAGAGAGACCAGAGAGAGACCAGAGAGAGACCAGAGAGAGACCAGAGAGAGACCAGAGAGAGACCAGAGAGAGACCAGAGAGAGAGACCAGAGAGAGAGAGACCAGAGAGAGACAGAGAGAGCTAGAGAGAGAGAGACTAGAGAGAGACTAGAGAGAGAACTAGAGAGAGACTAGAGAGAGAACTAGAGAGGAGACTAGAGAGAGACTAGAGAGAGAGAGACTAGAGAGAGACAGAGAGAGACCGAGAGAGACAGAGAGACTAGAGAGAGAGACAGAGAGAGACTAGAGAGAGACTAGAGAAGAGACAGAGAGAGACCAGAGAGAGAGACTAGAGAGAGACTAGAGAGAGATCAGAGAGAGATCAGAGAGAGACTAGAGAGAGACCAGAGAGAGACCAGAGAGAGACCAGAGAGAGACCAGAGAGAGACTAGAGAGAGACCAGAGAGAGACTAGAGAGAGACCAGAGAGAGACTAGAGAGAGACTAGAGAGAGACCAGAGAGAGCAGAAAGACAGACCGGGGTAACATGTTTATAATTGTCCACACATTGACTCCGTCTCCTCTCACGTCAGCATCAGGCCACTCCCGCGCCACCTCCACACCTCAGCGGGGGTCACTGCAGTTCACACCCGGAAATACAGTCACTCTGAGCGGCCGCAGCGTCTGACCTGCCCCGCTCCAATCACACCGGAGCTGGGGCCCTGGAGATCCAGCGAGAGCCAATCATAGAGCAGCCCTCAGACTCACAGTCACTGCAGCATGAGGTTTGATGTCACTGAGATAAGTCATGGGTTACTCTGTGGTGAGGGGAAAGGTTGAGCTGGAAATAAATATTTAGAAGAAAAAGAAATGAGAAATTTGAATGTGTTTTGGGGAAGTGAGAGAGAAACAGACAAAAGCGACATCTAGTGGTTGTAGGAGATATAGCATCTCTTCTACGCATTTCAGGGTCAAACTTTTAGCAGCAACCTACTCACAACAAATCACTATCAAGGGAAATTCCTTGGTAACCATGGCTCCCAGTCAGTTAGAACACTTTAGTACCAGGAACCAGGATCAACTTAGAGCCTCAGTCCTGCGTCTTGTTGGTGAATCCATAAATTTGTAAAGTCCTCTGGCTGCTGTTGTGATATGGATTTAGATCTATAAACAAATACATTGAATTAAATTTTATTGAAGAACTATTTTATTCCAAAAAAGTTCTTGAAGTGAGAAAGCAACAAGTATTGACAGATATATGTGTGACACTGGAGGCACTTGAGAGCCTTCAGCTGCAAAACACACTTTAAAAAAAATGAAAAAAGTCCAAATATGAACATAAATATTCCACAGAAAATTAAATAATTGAAGGAGATTAGAAACACGAGGAAAGATCTGCCACAAAAACAAGGTTGAAAGCAGCAGAAAACAGGATTTCTTATGTTTCATTATAAGCTGGACCTGAACTAAACGAAATCTTGTGCATTTGTGTGAGTTTAAAGCTGAGGTCTGTAACTTGGTGTATCTTAAATGACAAACGGAAAGAGTCTAAAAAGTAAAATGTGAACAAATCAGACCAAATCAGTCTTCTTCCTCCTATATTAAAGAGACTGTGACCAGAAACCAGCCCTGTGCGTCACTATTTGACTCTTTGGGTTGAGAGCGGATTGGTCTGAGTGAGCGTGGTCCTCTCCCGTTTCATCTTTCCGTCTGAAAAAAACTGAGCTAAATATGAGACAGAGGACAGAAAAACTTGCATGTGAAAACAAATAGTCTCAGTCTCTCTCTCTGGTCTCTCTCAATAATAGCAGTAGCATCAGCAGCAGCATTAGCATTAGCATTAGCATTAGCAGCAGATGTATTAAAGTCCTGGGCAGTAGATCTGTTTATTTTGTTCAGGGAGAGGACCATAGCTGTTGGTTCTTCTAAAAACTTTACATGTAAATTTAAAGATATGTTTTCCAAATAATTGACCAGACACAGGTTTAAAACATTCATTTTCATTCATTTCACAAACATTATTTACGCCAACACTTTGAATACAATTTTAACAGAGGATTTTTATCGTTTACTTTCATATTTTGACGTTTGTTTCTGTGGATGAAATGTTGTCTGTTCAAAAGCCCTGACACAGAACGGAACAAAATCGAATGGACTTTTCCACAGAGAGAGTATTGCTTTGGAATGTCCCACGGAGGCATGATTCCCCAAACTGAAACTACAGCATGTTTTTAACTCTAGAACTCGCAAAGCCGTCATTTTGACTGCTCCAAACTGTCATTTTCACCAGTCCAGGAGCAGACCAGGACCAGACCAGTCCAGGAGCAGACCAGGACCAGACCAGTCCAGGAGCAGACCAGGACCAGACCAGTCCAGGAGCAGACCAGGACCAGACCAGTCCAGGAGCAGACCAGGACCAGACCAGTCCAGGAGCAGACCACAACCAGACCAGTCCAGAGCCTCGGCGACTAATGAAGATCTTAATAAACTAAACCAGAAATAATCCACACATAGAAACGGAAACATTCAAGAACGTTCTGAAGAGACAAATCGACTGCTCCGATCATTCTAGTGTTAACGTCTCTTCAATGTTTATTTCTTTCTGTAAAATATTTGGCTGCCTGTTGTTAGCGGAGTGTTAGCGACCAGCGGCACGACTTTCTCCAGAGTTTAAAAAGTACAAAAAAACAAAAGGAGAAAAAGACAAAACGGGAAATAAATACAGAACATGTGACTCTCTGCGAGACCCAGAAGTCTTTATCATGGGGCTTTCAGACCAGTGACATCACAGGGTTTCTACTGTTATCTTTGTACAAGAATGAGCCCTGTGAGTCACTATTTGACTCTTGGGGTTGGGAGCTGAGAGAGGGGGGTTCTCTCTTTTTGACTTGTGTGTCTCTCTTTCTCTCTGTCCACTATACTCTCATTATGATCTCATAACGATATCATAACAGCTTTACTAATTCCAATAAAAAAGTTCTATTTCAATTCATAGTCATGTGGTCTGAAAGTTACATACCCCAGCTTTAACCCACTAGTATCCAACTTTTGCTGGTCCCTCTGGTCTAAAAACCCCATAGAAAAAGCGACAGAGCACTGGTCCACAAGCCTCTCCTCCTCCTCCTCCTCCTGCTGCTGCTGCTGTAAAAGCGTCTCTCTGGTGAACACTGTGGTGAGGTGGCGCCCCCTGCTGGTCTACACTCCCAGGCGCGTGGCGATGGTCATGAGCACCTTGAGGATGGGCATGAAGCCGGAGATCTCGCTGAAGTTGCTGCTGCCCACGATCTGCGTGTGGATCTCCAGGCCGCGCTGGTGGTTCTGAGAGGCCACGCATCTCGAGATCTCGTGCAGGCCGTTCAGGATGTGAGGCGAGAGCTGAGGGAGACATTGTTCTGTCGTTTAGTTTAGAGTGTGTTATTTATTTTTTTTGACATAAAGCAGATTTTAAAAAGAGTGGGGTGAGGTCTGTCCTTCTGGTCTCTCTCCCGACTTTTTTTTAAAGGGGGATCTGCCTTTGAAATCTGTGTTAATCTCTTAGCTACATCATTGCTCGGATGGAGGGAGGCGGGCGCACAGGGGAAGGAGCACAGATCCCCGAGTTTCACATGACATCACCTCTTCGCAAGAAAATATCATAATTTCTTTTGAGTGTTGTGTGGTGCATCACTCACATTATTATCACATGTGCTTTGGACGAACTGTGGAACATGAAGATTAGCTAAATATGGGAGCCTTAAACTTCTCACCGTCTGATCTCGCAGTTTGTCGTACAGAGATCCGAGTCGTTTGGCCGCATCGTCCAGTTTCCTCTTGGTTTGCTGCGACAAAAACACACCGTTATTCCAACAACTATCTGCAGAGTGTGTGTGTGTGTGTCTGTGTTCTTCTGTGTGTTACCGGGTCGGCTGCTGCGAGCTGGCACCGCTGAACCAGGCTGTCGAAGGAGGACTTGAGGACCAGATGCTCCGCCGGGATCTCCCTCTGCTCCACACGCTCCGCTGGCAACTGCTGCAGGAGCTGGAGGAGAAACAACAATACACACATTAATACTGATACTTGGAGCACCTAGAGGAAACTCGCAACCAGAGACACACCTTGGTTACCATATGTTCTGGACTATAAAAAGGTGTCCAGAACGTATGGTAATTTAAAGAGGAATTAAATGTTGTCAACGTTTAGGCCGCAGGTTTTCATGTTGTAATGCAGCAGAGAGACGAGAAACAACAGAGAGAGACCAGAGAGAGAGACCAGAGAGAGAGACCAGAGAGAGAGCGACACCAGAGAGACCGACACCAGAAAGAGCGACACCAGAAAGAGCGACACCAGAGAGAGCGACACCAGAGAGAGCGACACCAGAGAGAGCGACACCAGAGAGCCCTTTGGAAACTTGTGAATTGGAAGGTCCATAAAATTCAACCTGCAAGTCAGAGTGCACAGTCACAGACCTGGACATTGGGCTCTTGTGGGGCCCCTGGAGGCACCTGGGTGTGGAGGTCCTGAGGGGCCTCTGCGTACCCCATCACAGGGGCCGTGATGGGCGCTGGAGGCATGTAGTTATCTGGCACCTGCACAGACACAAGCCACACAGTCAGACCGCGCCCAGACTCTGAGGTCATCGCTGTGCTCTCACCTTCTTCTTCCTGGGCCCCCCTCTCACAGCTGGGGGGTCGTTCCATCCCTCCTGGGGCCCTAGAACCACAGCAAAAACACTTTATAGCATCACAAGAGACGCACAGTATAAAAACCAGCAGCAGTTTTATAACAAAATGCTTAATGCTTCAACACACACAACCTCCTCGGCCTGTAGCATCAACACACACACAGACAGAGACCGAGCTAACCTTTGCTTAAGCTAGCTGGAGCTAAATTCCTTACATGGGCATTTGTTATATGTGGTGTTAGCTTTGTGTGGTAACAGGGACAGTGTTGCTAAGGAAAGCTGGAGGCATCTGATTGGTCAATCCTAATATGCTCATATCTGGATTTAAAAAGACAATATCACATGGTCTATTTCTCCCTCTGTGGTCCCTTTCTCTCCCTCGTCTCCCTCTCTCTCTGGTCTCCCCTTCTCTCAGGTCTAACTCTCTCCGTTTGTCTCTCTCTGGCCTCCCTCCCTCTCTCTCTGGCCTCCTTCCCTCTCTCTCTGGCCTCCTTCCCTCCCTCTCTGGCCTCCCTCTCTCTCTGGCCTCCTTCCCTCCCTCTCTGGCCTCCCTCTCTCTCTGGCCTCCCTCTCTCTCTGTCCTCCCTCCCTCTCTGGCCTCCCTCCCTCTCTGGCCTCCCTCCCTCTCTGGCCTCCCTCCCTCTCTCTCTGGCCTCCTTCCCTCCCTCTCTGGCCTCCCTCCCTCTCTCTCTGGCCTCCCTCCCTCTCTCTCTGGCCTCCCTCCCTCTCTCTCTGGCCTCCCTCCCTCTCTCTCTGGCCTCCCTCCCTCTCTCTCTGGCCTCCCTCCCTCTCTCTCTGGCCTCCCTCCCTCTCTCTCTGGCATCCCTCCCTCTCTCTTTGGCCTCCCTCCCTCTCTCTCTGGCCTCCCTCCCTCTCTCTCTCTGGCCTCCCTCCCTCTCTCTCTGGCCTCCCTCCCTCTCTCTCTCTGGCCTCCCTCCCTCTCTCTCTGGCCTCCCTCCCTCTCTCTCTGGCCTCCCTCTCTCTCTGGCCTCCCTCCCTCTCTGGCCTCCCTCCCTCTCTGGCCTCCCTCTCTCTCTCTGGCCTCCCTCCCTCTCTGGCCTCCCTCCCTCTCTGGCCTCCCTCTCTCTCTGGTCTCCCTCTCTCTCTCTGGCCTCCCTCCCTCTCTGGCCTCCCTCCCTCTCTCTCTCTGGCCTCCCTCCCTCTCTCTCTGGCCTCTCTCCCTCTCTCTCTGGCCTCCCTCCCTCTCTCTCTGGCCTCGCTCCCTCTCTCTCTGGCCTCCCTCCCTCTCTCTCTGGCCTCTCTCCCTCTCTCTCTGGCCTCCCTCTCTCTCTCTCTGGCCTCCCTCTCTCTCTCTCTGGCCTCCCTCTCTCTCTGCTGGCCTCCCTCCCTCTCTGGCCTCCCTCCCTCTCTGGTCTCCCTCTCTCTCTCTGGCCTCCCTCTCTCTCTCTGGCCTCCCTCTCTCTCTGGTCTCCCTCTCTCTCTGGCCTCCCTCCCTCTCTGGCCTCCCTCTCTCTCTGGCCTCCCTCCCTCTCTCTCTGGCCTCCCTCTCTCTCTGGCCTCCCTCCCTCTCTGGCCTCCCTCCCTCTCTGGCCTCTCTCTCTCTCTGGCCTCCCTCCCTCTCTGGCCTCCCTCCCTCTCTCTGGACTCCCTCTCTCTCTGGTCTCCCTCTCTCTCTGGTCTCCCTCTCTCTCTCTGGTCTCCCTCTCTCTCTCTGGGCTCCCTCTCTCTCTCTGGGCTCCCTCTCTCTCTCTGGTCTCCCTCTCTCTCTCTGGGCTCCCTCTCTCTCTTGGCCTGCCTCTCTCTCTCTGGCCTCCCTCTCTCTCTCTGGTCTCCCTCTCTCTCTCTGGCCTCCCCTCTCTCTCTCTCTGGTCTCCCTCTCTCTCTCTGGTCTCCCTCTCTCTCTCTGGTCCCCCTCTCTCTCTCTGGTCTCCCTCTCTCTCTCTGGCCTCCCTCTCTCTCTCTGGTCTCCCTCTCTCTCTCTGGTCTCCCTCTCTCTCTCTGGTCTCCCTCTCTCTCTCTGGTCTCCCTCTCTCTCTCTGGTCTCCCTCTCTCTCTCTGGCCTCCCTCTCTCTCTCTGGCCTCCCTCTCTCTCTGGCCTCCCTCTCTCTCTCTGGCCTCTCTCCCTCTCTCTCTGGCCTCTCTCCCTCTCTCTCTGGCCTCTCTCCCTCTCTCTCTGGCCTCCCTCCCTCTCTCTCTGGCCTCTCTCCTCTCTCTCTGGCCTCCCTCCCCTCTCTCTCTGGCCTCCCTCCTCTCTCTCTGGCCTCCCTCCCTCTCTCTCTGGCCTCCCTCTCTCTCTGGCCTCCCTCCCTCTCTGGCCTCCCTCCCTCTCTGGCCTCCCTCTCTCTCTCTGGCCTCCCTCCCTCTCTGGCCTCCCTCCCTCTCTGGCCTCCCTCTCTCTCTCTGGCCTCCCTCCCTCTCTGGCCTCCCTCCCTCTCTCTCTCTGGCCTCCCTCCCTCTCTCTCTCTGGCCTCCCTCCTCTCTCTCTCTGGCCTCCCTCCCTCTCTCTCTGGCCTCTCTCCCTCTCTCTCTCTGGTCTCCCTCTCTCTCTCTGGCCTCCCTCTCTCTCTCTGGTCTCCCTCTCTCTCTCTGGTCTCCCTCTCTCTCTCTGGGTCTCCCTCTCTCTCTCTGGTCTCCCTCTCTCTCTGGTCTCCCTCTCTCTCTCTGGTCTCCCTCTCTCTCTCTGGCCTCCCTCTCTCTCTCTGGCCTCCCTCTCTCTCTCTGGTCTCCCTCTCTCTCTGGCCTCCCTCTCTCTCTCTGGCCTCCCTCTCTCTCTCTCTGGCCTCCCTCCCTCTCTCTCTGGCCTCCTCCCTCTCTCTCTGGCCTCTCTCCCTCTCTCTCTGGCCTCCTCTCTCTCTCTGGCCTCCCTCTCTCTCTGCCTCCCTCCCTCTCTCTCTCTGGCCTCCCTCCCTCTCTCTCTCTGGCCTCCCTCCTCTCTCTCTGGCCTCTCTCCCTCTCTCTCTGGCCTCTCTCCCTCTCTCTCTCTGGCCTCCCTCTCTCTCTCTGGTCTCCCTCTCTCTCTCTGGTCTCCCTCTCTCTCTCTGGTCTCCCTCTCTCTCTCTGGTCTCCCTCTCTCTCTCTGGTCTCCCTCTCTCTCTCTGGTCTCCCTCTCTCTCTCTGGTCTCCCTCTCTCTCTCTGGTCTCCCTCTCTCTCTCTGGTCTCCCTCTGGCCTCCCTCTCTCTCTCTGGTCTCCCTCTCTCTCTGGTCTCCCTCTCTCTCTCTGGCCTCCCTCCCTCTCTCTCTGGCCTCCCTCCCTCTCTCTCTGGCCTCCCTCCCTCTCTCTCTGGCCTCCCTCCCTCTCTCTCTGGCCTCCCTCTCTCTCTGGCCTCCCTCTCTCTCTGGCCTCCCTCTCTCTCTGGCCTCCCTCCCTCTCTGGCCTCCCTCCCTCTCTGGCCTCCCTCCCTCTCTGGCCTCCCTCCCTCTCTGGCCTCCCTCCCTCTCTGGCCTCCCTCCCTCTCTGGCCTCCCTCTCTCTCTCTGGCCTCCCTCCCTCTCTGGCCTCCCTCTCTCTCTGGCCTCCCTCCCTCTCTCTCTCTGGCCTCCCTCCCTCTCTCTCTCTGGCCTCCCTCCCTCTCTCTCTGGCCTCCCTCCCTCTCTCTCTGGCCTCTCTCCCTCTCTCTCTGGCCTCCCTCTCTCTCTCTGGCCTCCCTCTCTCTCTCTGGCCTCCCTCTCTCTCTCTGGCCTCCCTCTCTCTCTCTGGACTCCCTCTCTCTCTCTGGTCTCCCTCTCTCTCTCTGGTCTCCCTCTCTCTCTCTGGTCTCCCTCTCTCTCTCTGGACTCCCTCTCTCTCTCTGGTCTCCCTCTCTCTCTCTGGTCTCCCTCTCTCTCTCTGGTCTCCCTCTCTCTCTCTGGTCTCCCTCTCTCTCTCTGGTCTCCCTCTCTCTCTCTGGTCTCCCTCTCTCTCTCTGGTCTCCCTCTCTCTCTCTGGCCTCCCTCTCTCTCTCTGGCCTCCCTCTCTCTCTGGCCTCCCTCTCTCTCTCTGGCCTCCCTCCCTCTCTCTCTGGCCTCCCTCCCTCTCTCTCTGGCCTCTCTCCCTCTCTCTCTGGCCTCTCTCCCTCTCTCTCTGGCCTCCCTCCCTCTCTCTCTGGCCTCCCTCCTCTCTCTCTCTGGCCTCCCTCCCTCTCTCTCTGGCCTCCCTCCCTCTCTCTCTGGCCTCCCTCCCTCTCTCTCTGGCCTCCCTCTCTCTCTGGCCTCCCTCCCTCTCTGGCCTCCCTCCCTCTCTGGCCTCCCTCTCTCTCTCTGGCCTCCCTCCCTCTCTGGCCTCCCTCCCTCTCTGGCCTCCCTCTCTCTCTCTGGCCTCCCTCCCTCTCTGGCCTCCCTCCCTCTCTCTCTCTGGCCTCCCTCCCTCTCTCTCTCTGGCCTCCCTCCCTCTCTCTCTGGCCTCTCTCCCTCTCTCTCTGGCCTCTCTCCCTCTCTCTCTGGCCTCCCTCCCTCTCTCTCTGGCCTCCCTCCCTCGCTCTCTGGCCTCCCTCCCTCGCTCTCTGGCCTCCCTCCCTCGCTCTCTGCCTCCTCCCTCGCTCCTGGCCTCCCTCCCTCTCTCTCTGGCCTCCCTCCCTCTCTCTCTGGCCTCTCTCCCTCTCTCTCTGGCCTCCCTCCCTCTCTCTCTGGCCTCCCTCCCTCTCTCTCTGGCCTCCCTCCCTCTCTCTCTGGCCTCCCTCCCTCTCTCTCTGGCCTCCCTCCCTCTCTCTCTGGCCTCCCTCCCTCTCTCTCTGGCCTCCCTCTCTCTCTGGCCTCCCTCCCTCTCTGGCCTCCCTCCCTCTCTGGCCTCCCTCTCTCTCTCTGGCCTCCCTCTCTCTCTCTGGCCTCCCTCCCTCTCTGGCCTCCCTCCCTCTCTCTCTCTGGCCTCCCTCCCTCTCTCTCTCTGGCCTCCCTCCCTCTCTCTCTCTGGCCTCCCTCCCTCTCTCTCTGGCCTCTCTCCCTCTCTCTCTGGCCTCCCTCCCTCTCTCTCTGGCCTCCCTCCCTCGCTCTCTGGCCTCCCTCCCTCTCTCTCTGGCCTCCCTCCCTCGCTCTCTGGCCTCCCTCCCTCGCTCTCTGGCCTCCCTCCCTCGCTCTCTGGCCTCCCTCCCTCGCTCTCTGGCCTCCCTCCCTCTCTCTCTGGCCTCCCTCCCTCTCTCTCTGGCCTCCCTCTCTCTCTGGCCTCCCTCTCTCTCTGGCCTCCCTCCCTCTCTGGCCTCCCTCCCTCTCTGGCCTCCCTCCCTCTCTGGCCTCCCTCCCTCTCTGGCCTCCCTCCCTCTCTGGCCTCCCTCCCTCTCTGGCCTCCCTCCCTCTCTCTCTGGCCTCCCTCCCTCTCTCTCTGGCCTCCCTCCCTCTCTCTCTGGCCTCCCTCCCTCTCTCTCTGGCCTCCCTCCCTCTCTCTCTGGCCTCCCTCTCTCTCTGGCCTCCCTCCTCTCTGGCCTCCCTCCCTCTCTGGCCTCCCTCCCTCTCTGGCCTCCCTCTCTCTCTCTGGCCTCCCTCCCTCTCTGGCCTCCCTCTCTCTCTCTGGCCTCCCTCTCTCTCTCTGGCCTCCCTCTCTCTCTCTGGCCTCCCTCCCTCTCTCTCTCTGGCCTCCTCCCTCTCTCTCTCTGGCCTCCCTCCCTCTCTCTCTCTGGCCTCCCTCCCTCTCTCTCTGGCCTCCCCCTCTCTCTCTGGCCTCTCCCTCCTCTCTGGCCTCCCTCCCTCTCTCTCTGGCCTCCCTCCCTCGCTCTCTGGCCTCCCTCCCTCGCTCTCTGGCCTCCCTCCCTCGCTCTCTGGCCTCCCTCCCTCGCTCTCTGGCCTCCCTCCCTCGCTCTCTGGCCTCCCTCCCTCTCTCTCTGGCCTCCCTCCCTCTCTCTCTGGCCTCCCTCCCTCTCTCTCTGGCCTCCCTCCCTCTCTCTCTGGCCTCCCTCCCTCTCTCTCTGGCCTCCCTCTCTCCCTCTCTGGCCTCCCTCCCTCTCTGGCCTCCCTCCCTCTCTGGCCTCCCTCCCTCTCTGGCCTCCCTCCCTCTCTGGCCTCCCTCTCTCTCTCTGGGCTCCCTCTCTCTCTCTGGTCTCCCTCTCTCTCTCTGGCCTCCCTCTCTCTCTCTGGCCTCCCTCTCTCTCTCTGGTCTCCCTCTCTCTCTCTGGTCTCCCTCTCTCTCTCTGGCCTCCCTCTCTCTCTCTGGTCTCCCTCTCTCTCTCTGGCCTCCCCCTCTCTCTCTGGTCTCCCTCTCTCTCTCTGGCCTCTCTCCCTCTCTCTCTGGCCTCCCTCCCTCTCTCTCTGGCCTCCCTCCCTCTCTCTCTGGCCTCTCTCCCTCTCTCTCTGGCCTCCCTCCCTCTCTCTCTGGCCTCCCTCCCTCTCTCTCTGGCCTCCCTCCCTCTCTCTCTGGCCTCCCTCCCTCTCTCTCTGGCCTCCCTCTCTCTCTGGCCTCCCTCTCTCTCTGGCCTCCCTCCCTCTCTGGCCTCCCTCCCTCTCTGGCCTCTCTCTCTCTGGCCTCCCTCCCTCTCTGGCCTCCCTCCCTCTCTCTCTCTGGCCTCCCTCCCTCTCTCTCTGGCCTCTCTCCCTCTCTCTCTGGCCTCCCTCCCTCGCTCTCTGGCCTCCCTCCCTCGCTCTCTGGCCTCCCTCCCTCTCTCTCTGGCCTCCCTCCCTCTCTCTCTGGCCTCCCCCTCCCTCTCTCTCTGGCCTCCCTCTCTCTCTCTCTGGCCTCCCTCTCTCTCTCTCTGGCCTCCCTCTCTCTCTCTGGCCTCCCTCCCTCTCTGGCCTCCCTCCCTCTCTGGCCTCCCTCCCTCTCTGGCCTCCCTCCCTCTCTGGCCTCCCTCCCTCTCTGGCCTCCCTCCCTCTCTGGCCTCCCTCCCTCTCTGGCCTCCCTCTCTCTCTCTGGCCTCCCTCTCTCTCTGGCCTCCCTCTCTCTCTGGCCTCCCTCCCTCTCTGGCCTCCCTCTCTCTCTGGCCTCCCTCCCTCTCTGGCCTCCCTCCCTCTCTGGCCTCTCTCTCTCTGGCCTCCCTCCCTCTCTGGCCTCCCTCTCTCTCTCTGGCCTCCCTCCCTCTCTGGCCTCCCTCCCTCTCTGGCCCCCCTCTCTCTCTCGGCCTCCCTCTCTCTCTGGTCTCCCTCTCTCTCTGGTCTCCCTCTCTCTCTCTGGCCTCCCTCTCTCTCTCTGGCCTCCCTCTCTCTCTCTGGCTCCCCTCTCTCTCTCTGGTCTCCCTCTCTCTCTCTGGCCTCCCTCTCTCTCTCTGGCCTCCCTCTCTCTCTCTGGTCTCCTGGTCTCCTCTCTCTCTGGTCTCCCTCTCTCTCTCTGGTCTCCTTCTCTCTCTCTGGTCTCCCTCTCTCTCTCTCTGGCTTCCCTCTCTCTCTCTGGCCTCCCTCTCTCTCTCTGGCCTCCCTCTCTCTCTCTGGCCTCCCTCTCTCTCTCTGGCCTCCCTCCCTCTCTCTCTGGCCTCCCTCCCTCTCTCTCTGGCCTCCCTCCCTCTCTCTCTGGCCTCCCTCCCTCTCTCTCTGGCCTCCCTCCCTCTCTCTGCCTCTCTCTGGCCTCCCTCCCTCTCTCTCTGGCCTCCCTCTCTCTCTGGCCTCCCTCCCTCTCTCTCTCTGGCCTCCCTCCCTCTCTCTCTGGCCTCCCTCCCTCTCTCTCTGGCCTCCCTCCCTCTCTCTCTGGCCTCCCTCCCTCTCTCTCTGGCCGCTCTTTCTCACTCTGAGCCTAAAATGCTGAGTGTGACACAAACGGTTACCGAGTTAGGAGAGATTACTTTTGTTTGTCAATAGGAGCCAGAAAGAGTTGGAGCAGAACGTTGTACCATGAGCACTTCCCTATTGGCCTTTATAGAGCTAGCATGTTAGCGTTAACCCTTTGTATACAGCCTATGAATTGAACACATTTCTCGTCTTACAGCCAAGTCTGTGGGAGATGCAACTTTGAGCAGGTTCAGCAGCAAAAGCACACACAGCTCTCACTGAAGTCACCACAACAACAGGTGAAAGAAATCATTGAATGGAGACTTTAAGGCTTTTGACAGCTGTTTAAACATATATACAGCGGGGTTTCTCTCTTTATCATAAGAATCAGTGATTTTCCGGTAGTTGTTGTGACTTAGTACGAGTTTCCGTCCTGTTTTAAATCCGGTCACCTGAAGAAGAGGATTCCAGCCACGGAAACACACCTGAAAGTCACATCACGACATCATCTGGAGGAACGTTTGAGAAATAAAAGTAATTCTCTCTCCCTCTCTGGGCGCTCTCTCCCTCTCTGGGCGCTCTCTCCCTCTCTGGGCGCTCTCTCCCTCTCTGGGCGCTCTCTCCCTCTCTGGGCGCTCTCTCCCTCTCTGGGCGCTCTCTCCCTCTCTGGGCGCACTCTCCCTCTCTGGGCGCACTCTCCCTCTCTGGGCGCACTCTCCCTCTCTGGGCGCACTCTCCCTCTCTGGGCGCACTCTCCCTCTCTGGGCGCACTCTCCCTCTCTGGGCGCACTCTCCCTCTCTGGGCGCACTCTCCCTCTCTGGGCCTCTCTCCCTCTCTCTCTGGCCTCCCTCTCTCTCTGGCCTCCCTCCTCTCTGGCCTCCCTCCCTCTCTGGCCTCCCTCTCTCTCTCTGGCCTCCCTCCCTCTCTGGCCTCCCTCCCTCTCTGGCCCCCTCTCTCTCTCTCTGGCCTCCCTCTCTCTCTGGTCTCCCTCTCTCTCTGGCCTCCCTCTCTCTCTGGCCTCCCTCTCTCTCTCTGGCCTCCCTCTCTCTCTCTGGCCCCCCTCTCTCTCTCTGGTCTCCCTCTCTCTCTCTGGCCTCCCTCTCTCTCTCTGGCCTCCCTCTCTCTCTCTGGTCTCCCTCTCTCTCTCTGGTCTCCCTCTCTCTCTCTGGTCTCCTTCTCTCTCTCTGGTCTCCTTCTCTCTCTCTGGCCTCCCTCTCTCTCTCTGGCCTCCCTCTCTCTCTCTGGCCTCCCTCTCTCTCTCTGGCCTCCCTCTCTCTCTGGCCTCCCTCTCTCTCTCTGGCCTCCCTCCCTCTCTCTCTGGCCTCCCTCCCTCTCTCTCTGGCCTCCCTCCCTCTCTCTCTGGCCTCCCTCCCTCTCTCTCTGGCCTCCCTCCCTCTCTCTCTGGCCTCCCTCTCTCTCTGGCCTCCCTCTCTCTCTGGCCTCCCTCCCTCTCTCTCTGGCCTCCCTCCCTCTCTCTCTGGCCTCCCTCCCTCTCTCTCTGGCCGCTCTTTCTCACTCTGAGCCTAAAATGCTGAGTGTGACACAAACGGTTACCGAGTTAGGAGAGATTACTTTTGTTTGTCAATAGGAGCCAGAAAGAGTTGGAGCAGAACGTTGTACCATGAGCACTTCCCTATTGGCCTTTATAGAGCTAGCATGTTAGCGTTAACCCTTTGTATACAGCCTGTGAATTGAACACATTTCTCGTCTTACAGCCAAGTCTGTGGGAGATGCAACTTTGAGCAGGTTCAGCAGCAAAAGCACACACAGCTCTCACTGAAGTCACCACAACAACAATGGAAAGAAATCATTGAATGGAGACTTTAAGGCTTTTGACAGCTGTTTAAACATATATACAGCGGGGTTTCTCTCTTTATCATAAGAATCAGTGATTTTCCGGTAGTTGTTGTGACTTAGTACGAGTTTCCGTCCTGTTTTAAATCCGGTCACCTGAAGAAGAGGATTCCAGCCACGGAAACACACCTGAAAGTCACATCACGACATCATCTGGAGGAACGTTTGAGAAATAAAAGTAATTCTCTCTCCCTCTCTGGGCGCTCTCTCCCTCTCTGGGCGCTCTCTCCCTCTCTGGGCGCTCTCTCCCTCTCTGGGCGCTCTCTCCCTCTCTGGGCGCACTCTCCCTCTCTGGGCGCACTCTCCCTCTCTGGGCGCACTCTCCCTCCCTCTCTGGGCGCACTCTCCCTCTCTGGGCGCACTCTCCCTCTCTGGGCGCACTCTCCCTCTCTGGGCGCACTCTCCCTCTCTGGGCCTCTCTCCCTCCCTCTCTGGCCTCCCTCCCTCTCTGGCCTCCCTCCCTCTCTGGCCTCCCTCCCTCTCTGGCCTCCCTCCCTCTCTGGCCTCCCTCTCTCTCTCTGGCCTCCCTCCCTCTCTGGCCTCCCTCCCTCTCTGGCCCCCCTCTCTCTCTCTGGCCTCCCTCTCTCTCTGGTCTCCCTCTCTCTCTGGCCTCCCTCTCTCTCTCTGGCCTCCCTCTCTCTCTCTGGCCCCCCTCTCTCTCTCTGGCCTCCCTTCCCTCTCTCTGGTCTCCCTCTCTCTCTCTGGTCTCCCTCTCTCTCTGGTCTCCCTCTCTCTCTCTGGTCTCCCTCTCTCTCTCTGGTCTCCTTCTCTCTCTCTGGTCTCCTTCTCTCTCTCTCTGGTCTCCCTCTCTCTCTCTCTGGTCTCCCTCTCTCTCTCTGGTCTCCCTCTCTCTCTCTGGTCTCCCTCTCTCTCTCTGGTCTCCCTCTCTCTCTGGTCTCCCTCTCTCTCTCTGGTCTCCTTCTCTCTCTCTGGTCTCCCTCTCTCTCTCTGGCCTCCCTCTCTCTCTCTGGCCTCCCTCTCTCTCTGGCCTCCCTCTCTCTCTCTGGCCTCCCTCCCTCTCTCTCTGGCCTCCCTCCCTCTCTCTCTGGCCTCCCTCCCTCTCTCTCTGGCCTCCCTCCCTCTCTCTCTGGCCTCCCTCCCTCTCTCTCTGGCCTCCCTCCCTCTCTCTCTGGCCTCCCTCTCTCTCTGGCCTCCCTCCCTCTCTCTCTGGCCTCCCTCCCTCTCTCTCTGGCCTCCCTCCCTCTCTCTCTGGCCGCTCTTTCTCACTCTGAGCCTAAAATGCTGAGTGTGACACAAACGGTTACCGAGTTAGGAGAGATTACTTTTGTTTGTCAATAGGAGCCAGAAAGAGTTGGAGCGGAACGTTGTACCATGAGCACTTCCCTATTGGCCTTTATAGAGCTAGCATGTTAGCGTTAACCCTTTGTATACAGCCTATGAATTGAACACATTTCTCGTCTTACAGCCAAGTCTGTGGGAGATGCAACTTTGAGCAGGTTCAGCAGCAAAAGCACACACAGCTCTCACTGAAGTCACCACAACAACAGGTGAAAGAAATCATTGAATGGAGACTTTAAGGCTTTTGACAGCTGTTTAAACATATATACAGCGGGGTTTCTCTCTTTATCATAAGAATCAGTGATTTTCCGGTAGTTGTTGTGACTTAGTACGAGTTTCCGTCCTGTTTTAAATCCGGTCACCTGAAGAAGAGGATTCCAGCCACGGAAACACACCTGAAAGTCACATCACGACATCATCTGGAGGAACGTTTGAGAAATAAAAGTAATTCTCTCTCCCTCTCTGGGCGCTCTCTCCCTCTCTGGGCGCTCTCTCCCTCTCTGGGCGCTCTCTCCCTCTCTGGGCGCTCTCTCCCTCTCTGGGCGCACTCTCCCTCTCTGGGCGCACCTTCCCTCTCTGGGCGCACTCTCCCTCTCTGGGCGCACTCTCCCTCTCTGGGCGCACTCTCCCTCTCTGGGCGCACTCTCCCTCTCTGGGCCTCTCTCCCTCTCTCTCTGGCCTCCCTCTCTCTCTGGCCTCCCTCCCTCTCTGGCCTCCCTCCCTCTCTGGCCTCCCTCTCTCTCTCTGGCCTCCCTCCCTCTCTGGCCTCCCTCCCTCTCTGGCCCCCCTCTCTCTCTCTGGCCTCCCTCTCTCTCTGGTCTCCCTCTCTCTCTGGCCTCCCTCTCTCTCTCTGGCCTCCCTCTCTCTCTCTGGCCCCCCTCTCTCTCTCTGGTCTCCCTCTCTCTCTCTGGCCTCCCTCTCTCTCTCTGGCCTCCCTCTCTCTCTCTGGTCTCCCTCTCTCTCTCTGGTCTCCCTCTCTCTCTCTGGTCTCCTTCTCTCTCTCTGGTCTCCTTCTCTCTCTCTGGTCTCCCTCTCTCTCTCTGGCCTCCCTCTCTCTCTCTGGCCTCCCTCTCTCTCTGGCCTCCCTCTCTCTCTCTGGCCTCCCTCCCTCTCTCTCTGGCCTCCCTCCCTCTCTCTCTGGCCTCCCTCCCTCTCTCTCTGGCCTCCCTCCCTCTCTCTCTGGCCTCCCTCCCTCTCTCTCTGGCCTCCCTCCCTCTCTCTCTGGCCTCCCTCCCTCTCTCTCTGGCCTCCCTCTCTCTCTGGCCTCCCTCCCTCTCTCTCTGGCCTCCCTCCCTCTCTCTCTGGCCTCCCTCCCTCTCTCTCTGGCCGCTCTTTCTCACTCTGAGCCTAAAATGCTGAGTGTGACACAAACGGTTACCGAGTTAGGAGAGATTACTTTTGTTTGTCAATAGGAGCCAGAAAGAGTTGGAGCAGAACGTTGTACCATGAGCACTTCCCTATTGGCCTTTATAGAGCTAGCATGTTAGCGTTAACCCTTTGTATACAGCCTGTGAATTGAACACATTTCTCGTCTTACAGCCAAGTCTGTGGGAGATGCAACTTTGAGCAGGTTCAGCAGCAAAAGCACACACAGCTCTCACTGAAGTCACCACAACAACAGGTGAAAGAAATCATTGAATGGAGACTTTAAGGCTTTTGACAGCTGTTTAAACATATATACAGCGGGGTTTCTCTCTTTATCATAAGAATCAGTGATTTTCCGGTAGTTGTTGTGACTTAGTACGAGTTTCCGTCCTGTTTTAAATCCGGTCACCTGAAGAAGAGGATTCCAGCCACGGAAACACACCTGAAAGTCACATCACGACATCATCTGGAGGAACGTTTGAGAAATAAAAGTAATTCTCTCTCCCTCTCTGGGCGCTCTCTCCCTCTCTGGGCGCACTCTCCCTCTCTGGGCGCACTCTCCCTCTCTGGGCGCACTCTCCCTCTCTGGGCGCACTCTCCCTCTCTGGGCGCACTCTCCCTCTCTGGGCGCACTCTCCCTCTCTGGGCGCTCTCTCCCTCTCTGGGAGCTCTCTCCCTCTCTGGGCGCTCTCTCCCTCTCTGGGCGCTCTCTCCCTCTCTGGGCGCTCTCTCCCTCTCTGGGCGCTCTCTCCCTCTCTGGGCGCTCTCTCCCTCTCTGGGCGCTCTCTCCCTCTCTGGGCGCTCTCTCCCTCTCTGGGCGCTCTCTCCCTCTCTGGGCGCTCTCTCCCTCTCTGGGCGCTCTCTCCCTCTCTGGGCGCTCTCTCCCTCTCTGGGCGCTCTCTCCCTCTCTGGGCGCTCTCTCCCTCTCTGGGCGCTCTCTTCCTCTCTGGGCGCTCTCTCCCTCTCTGGGCGCTCTCTCCCTCTCTGGGCGCTCTCTCCCTCTCTGGGCGCTCTCTCCCTCTGGGCGCTCTCTCCCTCTCTGGGCGTACTCTCCCTCTCTGGGCGTACTCTCCCTCTCTGGGCGTACTCTCCCTCTCTGGGCGCTCTCTCCCTCTCTGGGCGTACTCTCCCTCTCTGGGCGTACTCTCCCTCTCTGGGCGCACTCTCCCTCTCTGGGCGCACTCTCCCTCTCTGGGCGCACTCTCCCTCTCTGGGCGCACACTCTCCCTCTCTGGGCGTACTCTCCCTCTCTGGGCGCACTCTCCCTCTCTGGGCGCACACTCTCCCTCTCTGGGCGCACTCTCCCTCTCTGGGCTGCCTGAAGCTTATCCAAAGATATGACAGAGGCCAACCAAATAAACGTGAAAAATAGCGATAAAACCAAACTGTTTTGAGAGCAAGAAACTAGTTAAATGGAATTATTGTAGTTTACAATCTGTTAAGCTTTAACAGAACCCTCATATTTTGCTACATGCTTAAAAAACACTTAAACTTGACTGACCTGTGGGTGGAGGTGCCAGGGGCTTCACGGCCGGAGCTCCAGGCCCGCCCTGTGGATACCCGGCCCCCATGGGAGTGTAAGAAGCTCCTGCCATGGGAGGGGCCCCTGGCATAGGAGAGGCCCCTCCCATGGACCCCGGGTACATAGGCACAGGAGCTCCAGGCTGAGAGCTGGGAGGAGACGACAAGGGACCAGAAGACATGAAGCTGGTGGGAGGGAGACCAGGAGGCTGCATGGGACCAGAGAGAGAGGAGGGAGGACCAGAGAGAGAAGAGGGAGGTAAGGGGGAGGGACCAGGGTGGAAGGAGGGGGAGGGAACCATGGGCTGAGGCTGGAACGGAGGCTGAGGGATGAAACCTGCAGGTGACATGAAGCACAAACTTAGACTTTCCTCTCCAGTCCCTGAGAAAGAGACCAGAGAAAGAGAGACCAGAGAGAGGGAGAGAACAGAGAGAGACCAAAGAAAGAGACCAGAGAGAGATACCAGAGAAAGAGAGAGACCAGAGAAAGAGAGACCAGAGAGAGAGAGAGATCAGAGACCATGACCAAATGTGAAGGTAGTTTAGTTTTTATGCAGGAAACCAAATTTACTGCATAAAACTTGTGATTAATAAATAAATCTGGTCCAGTGAGTGTTTGACCTGGAGCAGGAGGGGGGTAGGACGGCCTCATGCCTCTGGGCGCAGTGGGGTTCATTCCTGGTCCTGTAGGGGGCAGACCTGGGCCGGCAGAGGGGGGAGGAGACTGAGGGGAGAACAGCGTGGGCATCTGTGGCTGCGGTGGAGCCGGCGCCTGGTACTGACCCTGGAGCAGAGAGAAACACTTAGAGATGGACGCTACATGAGGACTATTAAAGCTGAGGTACCTGACTTGCTAACCACTAAGGCTCTACTTCTGATAGAAGCGAGACAACCCCTCACACACCAGACTCATTCTAATGTGGGTGTTCCCAGAGGTCTCCCATCACAGTACTAAGCAGGCCCTGCCCTGCTTAGCTTCAGAGGTCTGACAGGATCTGGCTTTCACCTGCA
Organism: Knipowitschia caucasica; assembly: GCA_964034765.1. Lineage (NCBI taxonomy): Eukaryota > Metazoa > Chordata > Actinopteri > Gobiiformes > Gobiidae > Knipowitschia > Knipowitschia caucasica. The sequence continues at coordinate 9,985,342 of OZ035845.1, read as the reverse complement.
GGGGGCGCTTATGTGAAAATCCATGTCATTAGTTTTCTCCTGCATGTGTTTTTAGTCTCTGTCACATCTTTAGATCTGCTTTTTCAGACAGAGATGAGAAAAGAGAGGACCAGCCTCACTCGGCCAATCAACTCTCAGCTCAAAGAGTCAAATAGTGACTCACAGGGCTCTCTCTTAGGTCAAAGATAAAGGTTGTGAAACATTCAAGCTAAATACATGTTAAGTTTTACAAGACTTGATTTGTCTTAATTTGAGCACATTCTGTCTTAAAACAGGATTTGCCGATTGTTTAAGAAATGTCTCCCTTGGAAGGAGGAAATAAAGCAACAGTTCTTGAAATGAGACTAAATGGCTTTGTTTTAATCTAGTTTTAAGGCAGTCAGAATGTTCTTATTAAATAATAAAAGATAAAAAAAACACTCAATTCAAGCAATTATTACCGCATTTTTAACAATTTTTTCATAAAGTTTCTGTTTCTGTATAAAATGAAAGAAAACCTTAAAACAAATCAAAACACAACTATTTAACCAGAGAACGACACATGGTACACTTCAGTTGTTACTTTAAGGACCAAGTGTTTAAACCATTACTACACATTCTTTGTTACTGTGACAGACGTTGATGGTATTAAAATATGACAGTACCATCGTAGGAGCCTTGGGAGCAGTAGGTTGAGGGGCCGGTGCTGGTTTTGCTGAGGTCTGGTCTCTGTGGACCATGGAGGACTGAGGACCGTTACCCTGAGCGTGGAACAGACGGTCCTTCAGCATCCGGATACTGGTCTGAAGCAGAGACACAAGAGGAAAACCAGGAATGTAACCAGCAAACGTTAGGAATAATGTGTGTTAATGTGTGACCACTTTTACTGATTTCAAATTGTTTCACTTTAGATCTTTGGCTGCCCCTCTGACACGGTAATGGATAAAGCAGAAGAAAATATATGGAGAAAGTGATTTAGAATAGAAACCATTTGAATCAATCCAGAGAGAGAGAGAGACCAAAGAGAGAATGAGACCAAAGAGAGAATGAGACCAGAGAGAGAATGAGAGACCAGAGTGAGAGAGAGACCAGAGAGAGAGAGAGAGAGAGAGAGAGAGAGAGAGAGAGAGAGAGAGAGACCAGAGTGAGAGAATGAGACCAGAGTAAAGGGCTCGACACACGAGAGGCGACATCGCATCGCCTCCATTCATTTTCAATGGGACGTGCGCGACATAGCGTCAATCGCTAGCAAGCCTCCTGCTCAGCGACGGGCGAAAAACGTGCGTGTGAAATCCTCCCGCTCGTGCATGTATCGTGCACGCGCAGGTCAGCGACGCGATCCCAGAAAGTTGAAATCGGCTCAACTTTTCGACGCTGTCGTCGAGCCGCATCGCGCCCCGTCTGTCATGTTATCTGAGCGACAGCGTTGAGTTTCGCTGATCGCTCTCATTTGTCGCCTCCCGTGTGTCGAGCCCTTGAGAGAGAGAGACCAGAGTGAGAGACCAGAGTGAGAAAATGAGACCAGAGAGAGACAGAGAGAGTGAGAGACAGAGACCACCCTTCATACTTGTTTTACCATATATTTCCTACTCAAGATTATACTTCATTTCTAAACATCAGACGACAAAGTAAATATTGACATTATTATAAAAGGAACGACTGCAATACTTTGACAGATACGTCTATGCTTTTACTCGAGTACCTGAGACCCACTCTTTGGCCTCACCTCCTCGGAGCTGTCGGGCAGGTAGGCCGTGGCGATGGAGAGACTGCCCTCTGCTGCCAGGATGCCGGCGTAGCGCGTGAGTTTGTCGGCGAGAATCGGACTCTGCACCGAGACCTCGCTGTTTCTCAGTCTCTCGATGGACTTCCTCAGCATCATGACCTTCTCCACCAGGTCCTGACAGAGGAGACGGAAGGTTTAGGAACAACACGGACATTGTTCCTATTTATCAAAGAATACATTTTTGTCCAGAGGGAGAGAGAGACCAAGAGATACTAGTGAGAGAGACTTGGGAGCGAGGGACACCCGAGAGAGAGAGAGAGAGACTTGAGAGCGAGAAAACAAATAAAGACAAGAGGGAGAGAACTCAGAGGGAGAGAGACAAACCAGAGAGGGGGGTAGAGACAGAGATCACAGAAAGACTAGGAGTCCAGAGAGAGACCAGAAAGAGACAATTTATGTAAAACCTTGTGGTGATGGTATGAATACGGTTCAACAACTGCTCAGAGAATCTAATCTTGCCGAATGCTGGTGATTTCCAAATCATATCGTTTCAACACTAGTCTCTAATTTCATAAATTTCCATGTTGAAGTGGTCTGTCTCTCGTATCTCGCCTCTCACCTCCAGCCCCAGCGGCGAGGAGCAGTCTCGATGCTGGGCCCAACATTCCACCAGTTTCTCGATGTTTCCGGAGCAGATGTAGCAGAGACAGGCCTGAAGACTGCACTTCTCTGTCTGCTCTGCCTCCAGCCGGGCCCCCAGGGTGTCTGCGGGAGCAACATGGACCAACTTCATATAACATGTATCACAAAGTCACAAAGAAACTGGGAATTTTCAAAGGATTCTCTCAGGTCACCGTTGTAATACATGTATTGTAATGGACATTGAGTCAGGTTAAGTTACAACAGAGAGAGACCAGAGAGAGGTCTCTCTGGTCTCTCTCCCTCTCTCTCTCTGGTCTCATACCACAGAGGTGAGCGAAGTCTTCTGGATGTGCATAGGTGAGCAGAGCAGCCAGAGCCTCCTTCCAGTTCCCCAGCTCGCAGCTCTCCACGATGTCTCTCCAGTTCTGGGTCACGACTGACGAGATGAGCTGAGGAGGGAGAGGGGAGGCAGGTTTGAGAAGCGTTAACAAAGCTCTCGCCCTGGTCTCTCGCCCTGGTCTCTCTCCCTGGTCTCTCTCCCTGGTCTCTCTCCCTGGTCTCTCTCCCTGGTCTCTCTCCCTGGTCTCTCTCCCTGGTCTCTCTCTCTGGTCTCTCTCTCTGGTCTCTCTCTCTGGTCTCTCTCTCTGGTCTCTCTCTCTGGTCTCTCTCTCTGGTCTCTCTCTCTGGTCTCTCTCTCTCTGGTCTCTCTCTCTCTGGTCTCTCTCTCTCTGGTCTCTCTCTCTCTGGTCTCTCTCTCTCTGGTCTCTCTCTCTCTGGTCTCTCTCTCTCTGGTCTCTCTCTCTCTGGTCTCTCTCTCTCTGGTCTCTCTCTCTCTGGTCTCTCTCTCTGGTCCCTCACCATGGACACACTGCTCCTCTGTTTGCTCAGATACTTGTGCTGTGTCTTCTTCAGCAGTTCCTCTCCTCCGCTGATGGCGAGGAGAATGGCCTCTGCGTATCGGCCGTCGTTCAGACACAGGTCCACGGCGCCCTCGAAGTTTCCCACCAGCAACGCCTGGCTGATCAGACCATCTGTGTCTGCAACAACCACAAATATACAAGTCTTTAGGGGTTAAACCTCGGGTACCTACATCACTTGTGTTTGCTTCCATCATTAGTTTTCACATTTGAGTATTTTAGGCCTCAATTTCAGATCAGCTTTTGCAGAGTAGAGAGAGACCAGAGAGGAGAGAGACCAGAGACAGAGACCAGAGAAAGAAAGAAAGAGACCAGAGAAGAGAATAGAGAGTAGAGAGACAGAGAGACCAGAGAAGAGAGAGACCAGAGACAGAGAAACTAGAGAGAGTATAACACAGAAATATTCAGAGTTTACCACATGTGACGGGGATCTGGAAGTTTGGCGTCTGTTTGGGAGTTTGGCTGAAGAAATCTGCAGGAGACTGAGAGCTAGAAGTCTGAGCTGCGTCTGCCTCCTCCGATCTCTGAAAGACAGTTATTTATTTAGATGGAACAGTGTTAATGAAAACACACTTTCACCCTGAACTATTCAACATGTTTTTAGTGGTGGGGGTGGGAAACCGGAGCACCAGGAGGAAACCGGAGCACGGACCTGTTCCTGATGAGCTATGAAACACAAAGAATAACATACAGGGAAGAGGTTTGCAGAGGAGATGGTCTAGGTCCGGGACTGGTCAGACCAGTCTTGGTCTCGAGGTCCAGTCTTGGTCTCGAGGTCCAGTCTTGGTCTCGAGGTCCAGTCTTGGTCTCGAGGTCCAGTCTTGGTCTCGAGGTCCAGTCTTCGACCCGGTCTTGGTCTTGGTCAGGGTCCAGTCTCTGTCTAGTCCAAGTCTAGTACCTCTGTGGAGAGCAGCATCATCTTCTCGGCCAGGTCTTTGGCGTCAACTCCGTGTCCGTTGGCATGGTAACTCGTCCCCAAACATTTGGAAATCTGAAGAAACATGAGAGAATGTCACGTCAACAAAACAAGTATAAACATGATACAAAATCAGTATAATATAATTTCATATGATAATCAGAGATACAAACCTTTATATCCAAATCGTCTTTGCTGAATCCCAGGAGCCTCAGGAACTTGATACGAGCTTCGTCTTCAAAGTTAACCTGAAATTTGAAAATTAATTTAGACCAGAGACCAGAGAAAGACCAGAGAGACAGACACAAGAAAGAAACTAGAGAGGGAAAACAGAGAGAGACCAGAGAGAGAGACCAGTGTGAGATTAGAGAACAGAAGTTGACCTTTAATTCAGACACATAAAAGGTTCATAAACTATAATTATTGTGTGGATGTAAGTGTTGATATTTGTTCTGACCAGTAGAAACTTCCAGATGTCCTGCTCGGTGTCGCTCTGAGCCGTCTGGATCTTGCTCTGGCAGTAAGTGTTGAAGGCTCCAGTCTGAAGAGCCGTCTGCAGCTCTCTGGACCGACTCAGGAACTCGGTCTCTGTGGTCACCTGGCTCAGGTGGACCTGCCTGTGACCGGACTGAGAGGTCTGACCAGGAGGAGGCTTCAGGCACTCAAAGGTCACCAGCTTACCCCCAAACTGTGGAGAGTAGAGGGGAGGGGAGGGGAGGGGACAGGGGAAAGGAGAGAAAAGAGAGAGAAAAGAGGACAGGAGAGAATAGGAGGGGAGAGACAGGAGGGAGAATAGGATTGGAGACATTAGTGCCAAAGTTTTTCGGACTTCATAATCAAGATCAACATATAGTAACAATGGTTTTCTTGAGTCTCACCCCGAACGAGGCGCCCACAGGTCGGCGGATCCACTTGGGAGGTTTCTTGAGGGGAGGGATGATGGTGGCCTGGGGCTGAGGCTGAGGCACCTGCAGCGGGGGAAGGGCCTGTCCGGTGCCAAAGGGATCCATGGAGTCAAAGGATGATGAGATCTGTGCAAAAACACATTATTATTATCAGACCAATATTTGATCCTTAGTTATACTTGGTTGAGAAGAGAGCGTGAGTGTGATGTCAGTGGTACAATGACATCACAATATTGCAGGAAAGACACAGACAGAAAAAGACAGACACAGACACAGTGGGACCCCACCTTGTCCACGGTGCTGCGCTGCTGCGGGGCCAGGCAGCCACCCATCACAGAGTACACAGAGATGCTGCCATCGAAGGACGCGGTGGACAGAAGAGCCGGGTTCCGAGGACACCACTGCACATCGAAGCACCACTGGTTTGTGGTCGGCAGCTCATAGATCACCTGCAGAAGGAGACTCAGGTCAGCGAGAGGAGGGGGAGAGAGGAGAAGGTTAGGGTTGGAGGGGAGAGAGGGGAGCGAGGGGAGAGATCTTGCCTCTCCAGTGTTTGGGTTCCAGCAGAGGATGCGATTGTCTTTGGCGCTGCTGAGGAGAAGCTCAGGATCTGCCTGGCTCCAGGATATCGACAGGATTCCACTAAACAGAATTAAACAGGAGAGGATTAGAGAGAGAGATTCAAACAGAGAGACCAGAGAGAGACCAGAAGAGAGACTATATAGTCAATCAAAGGTGAACAAACCAAAAGGTTTTCTATTATTCTTTTTATTCTTCTGTGTTTTTGCTTCTGTGTATTTGCTAACAGTGACCATACAGTTTTCAAGCTACAAACTAGAACTGGCCAATAAATCGAATTTTGGCAATTAATCGGCTTTTGAAAAAAATCGAATTCGTGAAAAATGTGAAAAATGTGAAATCGAATGAGGGATATTATGAGAGTTTCAGCAGCACATCAATTATACTTGCGATATCAGCACAGTCTGTACAAGACTTTTATAATATGTATTGGGGGAAACAAATAAAAAATTGTTTTGAAACTTAAATATTGAGCGGGAAGATAAAAAATATTTTAAGGGCAAAGTCTGTCTTGAGTGACTTTAATGAAAATCGACATTGTCCAAAGCAGGAAATAAAATTGAGATTTTACTTTTTTGCCATATCGCCCAGCCCTACTACAAACAATAGGAAAAAACTAGTTTCTTAGTACTCCATGTCATTTTTGGTCTCTGCCCATCTTTAGATCAACATTTTCAGTGTTATACGTGCTTAGAAGATCCGTGTATAGCTTTTCAGGTCTTAAATTCAGTGTACTTAAAACCTGGTTGTGACTGGTGTTAGAGAGGCGTGTTGCCTTACCGCGTGTGGTTTTCCAGCACTTTGAGAGGCGAAGTGGCGAATCTCAGATCCCACATCTGAATGACCGGGAGCCTGTCGTCCTCTGAGGCCAGAACCAGCTGAGTGGCAACGTCAGGGTGCCAGAGCATCCCAGAGCAGTGCATCTGAGACACACAAAAAATCAAACACATTTGAACACATTTAAACAGGGGACAAGGTCCAGCAAAGACTCCCTCTCTAAGGTCTTGTTCGCTTTTTGCACTCTCTGTGAGTGTCTGAAGGCGGGGTCTCTCTCTCTCTCTCACCCGGTTGCTATGGTCACTGATCTTGATGATGGGCTCGTTTTTCCTCAGGTCCCACACCACAGCTTTCCCGCTGGGACTCGCTGACGCCAGGATGTGCTGCACCTGTCTGTTCCACGACACCACACTCACATCCTCCGCCGGCTGCAAACACAGACACACAAACATGAGCTCTCCCTCTGGTGCCTCTCCCTCTGGTGCCTCTCCCTCTGGTGCCTCTCCCTCTGGTGCCTCTCCCTCTGGTGCCTCTCCCTCTGGTGCCTCTCCCTCTGGTGCCTCTCCCTCTGGTGCCTCTCCCTCTGGTGCCTCTCCCTCTGGTGCCTCTCCCTCTGGTCCCTCTCCCTCTGGTCCCTCTCCCTCTGGTCCCTCTCCCTCTGGTCTCACCTGTGTCTTGGCTCCGGGCGTCATGGGGGTGCTGAAACTGTTCAAGTCCCAAATGTAGATTTCGGAATCGTTTGCGCCAGATGCAAGGAGATTATTCTGTGGACAAAATGAGAAGACAATTTATCTAGATGGCACATTTTATACAATTTAAATATCATACACCGCAGTGACATGTGTGGGCGAGGAGAGGCGCCTAGTGTCCTCCACACATTCCCAGGGTCAGTACCTGGAACGGGTTGAAGTCCAGGGCTCGGACAGGCCCTGTGTGCTTGTCGGACACTCCCACCTCGGCCTCAGGGTCAGAGGTGATGATGGCCTCTGGTTTATAGACCGTCACTGTTCCGTTCTCTGCTCCGGCCACGAGTCTCCCCCCGCTGCCGTCTGCCGCCATCCCATAGTTCACCCACACCAGACTGTGCAACCTGCGGACAACAAACACCTATCAGTGTCAAACTAAACGAGCAGTGATAAGATCGTCTTTATTCATCCCACAGTATTTTATATTAAGACCGGGCGATAGAGCCATATAAGGAACTATCATGATTAAGATATGTTTCACTATATAACTGGCTGGTCTCTCTCTGGTCTCTCCCTCTCTCTCTCTGGTCTCTCCCCCTCTCTCTGGTCTCACTCTCTCTCTCTGGTCTCACTCTCTCTCTCTGGTCTCACCCTCTCTCTCTGGTTTAGTTTACTTTATTTATTTGATCAGGGACAATGCACAAACAACATTAGTCTAAAAAAGAAGAGATGTCATGTGCCAGGTTATAGCAAAAATGCTAATTTCCACCCGCAGTCCCTGGACAGGTTGATGTTATACTTAAAAGAATTCATAAAATATATACAGAATAATACATAAACGCTTACATCATAAAAGCACTTTCTATCATTCACTCTCGCTCACAGTTTACAGCGTTCACAGTCATTCAGTGCGTACAGGTTTGCTTTGATAATAACCACTGTTTGGTTAGACGTGTAAATGTGCTATAATTTGTGCATGAAATAATTTCATTTGGAAGAGTGTTCCAAAGGCTCGCTGCTTTATAAGAGAATGATTGTTGACCATATGCAGTTTTGCGTCTTGGAACGCTGCACTCTCCTCTGACTGTTGACCGTGTGGTTCTAGAGATTCTCTCCGAATTGAGTGTAAAACATTTTCTCAGAGGGGGAGCAGTGATGTTATAGATTATTTTAAACAGAGCAGAAATTTGATTATATTTAATAAGGTTTTCGAAACTCAGAAAGTTATATTTACTTTGTACTTTACAGTGATGATACTTACGAGGCTTTTTATCATGAACTCACCCTCTCTCTCTGGTCTCACCCTCTCTCTCTGGTCTCACCCTCTCTCTCTGGTCTCATCCTCTCTCTCTGGTCTCATCCTCTCTCTCTGGTCTCATCCTCTCTCTCTGGTCTCATCCTCTCTCTCTGGTCTCATCCTCTCTCTCTGGTCTCATCCTCTCTCTCTGGTCTCATCCTCTCTCTCTGGTCTCATCCTCTCTCTCTGGTCTCATCCTCTCTCTCTGGTCTCATCCTCTCTCTCTGGTCTCATCCTCTCTCTCTGGTCTCATCCTCTCTCTCTGGTCTCATCCTCTCTCTCTGGTCTCATCCTCTCTCTCTGGTCTCATCCTCTCTCTCTGGTCTCACCCTCTCTGGTCTCACCCTCTCTCTCTGGTCTCACCCTCTCTCTCTGGTCTCACCCTCTCTCTCTGGTCTCACCCTCTCTCTCTGGTCTCTCCCCCTCTTGTGACAACCCCAGTCTTGTCTGATTCGTGTATTGCCAGAGGTGGGACAAAGTCATTGTTTAGCAAGTCACAAGTCAGTCTCAATTCATTGCCCTCAAGTCCCGAGTCAAGTCACGAGTCAAGACAGGCAAGTCCCGAGTCGAGTCCAAGTCAAAGGCCAACAAATCTCAAGTCAGTCCCAAGTCCTACGGTTTGACTTTCGAGTCCTCTCGAGTCTTTTTGACCGCGATTTGTTTCTTGTTGGTCTCCACGTACTTTTGTAGGCAAACAAAATAATGTTAGGAATCATTTTGCTGGTGCATTCTCGTTGGTCTCTGACCCATGGACTAACAGTTTGTTCCATGTCGTTGGCTGCTGATAAATCAAAACTATCTACGTGATCTAATTGGATGTTGTGCCAGATGCAGGCTCAGTTACACATGCACAGACCACACATAAACACAGAGCAGTCCGTGTCAACATACTTTTTATCTTTGGGGTTTTTAATGGGAAGTAGCAAGTGCAGCATATATGAATATGAGTATTGGGCTAGGACCTGTATCTATGTAATCAGTTTAATGTCCGTAGTGGTTATTGTTCCAAATGTCCTACTGTAGAATAGGGGTAGTATGAGGGGTCTAGGCTTTGGACCTGGGGCAGCTCGCCATCAACTGGACCAGCATTAGCAATATCTCATAATTACCAATATATCATTACATAATAAAATGTCTCATATAAATTAATTCAATCAGTCAAAGCACTGATTCTCATATCAATGAACCATAAACAATAGTGCAAATATTAATCTAGCTTAGTGCACATAATCAAAACAACTATCTAATGTATGCAAACTTTAGCAGGATGAGCACAGCAAAAACATACTCATAATAATAGGCCTCGGCGCCCACACAGAAAAATATAAGAAAGAGCCAACAGAGCAGCGCAGGCTAGCGCTAGTTTGACTCACCAGTTCCTCTTTAAAACACGGCACACAGTGTGACAACTGCGTCGATTCAATTGTATGAGGCGCCTGTAGTGAAAGCATATAATTACGGTTTGTAGAACAAAATATGACGTTAGGTCGCGATAAATACCTGCAGCTCGCTTATTTCCAGCTCCCCTAGACAACACACCCACCGGTGAATGCAGTCCGCTTGTTTAGGGAAGTGTTGCTGCGCGAACTGCCTGGAACTCACGTTCGAACTCTCGCGCGAGCGCTACAACTACCGCGAGGCTTTGTTTCTTCAGAGACGGCATAGATAGAAAGAGAGATGCGGAGAAAGGTAAAAATGGCCCGGGTTACGCAAGTCTTTACAAGTCAATTGGCGCAAGTCCAAGTGAAAGTCAGAGTCATTGATGTTAAAGTCCAAGTCGAGTTGCAAGTCTTTTTATATTTGGTCAAGTCGAGTCTAAAGTCATCAAAATCATGACTCGAGTCTGACTCGAGTCCAAGTCACATGACTCGAGTCCACACCTCTGTGTATTGCTGCTGGCTTTCTCCTCCTTTCAGGATCCAGCCAATGGGAGAGCTGATTGGATTTGGATGGTATTTTTTAAAGGTTGTCAGGTTTGTTGGCTTGGTGAGAGATGTTTTGGTTTTTAGTTGAGTCTGTGTGGCTCAACTTGTAACTTTGCCTTTTGTAATTAGATTGTTGGAGAAAGGATAGTTGAGTGCAACAAAGGCAGGTGGCGCTATACATGGTTGCCTCAGTTTTGAGTTTTTGTGTAGTTTCGTTGTTTGTGTGGAGATTCCAAAAGCGTGAAGGTGAGTGTAACTTACAAATATTGAATTTGCACTTGGAATTTCTTGGAACTTAACTCTGGGGTCGTTAATTTGCTTTACAAAAACCCTTGGTTTGTGACTTAAAGAGCGACTAAACACCAAATCAACTTTTTTAACTCATTAACTGCATAAATACGTTTTTTTGTAGTGCTCTCTACATATCCTGGTCATTTTGTTGACATTTAAGTGCAGATTCGATAAAATATCACTTTAGGGCCTAAAAACGTCCGTGTGGCGCCCTCTCAAACCTTTTCGGTGGTACTACATTTGAATGTGGTCCTGGCCTCTCCATTGACTAATTCTGTGTGACGTCAGTCTGTCTGGGCCAGTGATATAAACCCTTTAAACTCACACATGCCCCAGTAGCAGGTTTGAGTATTCTGGCGCCATCTAGTGGATTAAAATTAAATTACATGAGTTGACAATCACTGCTGCAGAGTTAAATCAATGGCCGAGGTTCAGGTGTGTAACTCTACAATTATCTTAAGTGTGTAAACAAGGGTGGAATGAGACTTTCTGATCTGTAAACTATTTCTTTAAGCAGCAATGACAACTGTGTTTTTTTTTGTGTGACTAGTGAGCTGTCAATTACAGGCCAGACCACGCCCAGCTCTAAGCCCCCCTTCTTGTCCCTTGGTCTTCCAGGCAACACCCTCTTTAGAGAAAGTTCTCAAATGTGCATATGGGCGGAGTAAGGCTGGTCACAAGTGTTTAGTCGCTCTTTAAGGGGGAGGGTGTGACGACCCCAGTCTTGTCTGGTTCGGATGTTGCTGCTGGCTTTCTCCTCCTTTCAGGATCCAGCCAATGGGAGAGCTGATTGGGACTGGCAGGACATGAGATGGGTGGGACCGGCCACATTCAAAAGTGCTGTCAGGAAGTCGATGGAGCTTTCACTCACCTGGCAGTAGCAGCCTTTTAAAAAAATATTCTATTTTTGTACCTTTTGAAACATGTGTGGACTCTCTCTACTTCCTCTCTCTGATCTCTCCCTCCCCCATAATTCGGGAGAGAGAAGGTTAGGAACCCCAGCTTTAATGATAGTCTGGTCCCACTGGTCGGTCCCTATTACAGAGGCGGTGCAGGCTGTAAGAGAAAGCCTACAGAAAGACGCCACACTAGGGGAGAGAACGAAACTAACAGCTGACCACATCTGTGAAATACTTGAAATGTGTCTTAACACCACGTATTTCCAATTTAGAGGCACCTTCTTTAGACAGATTCATGGCTGTGCGATGGGCTCCCCAGTCTCTCCTATAGTGGCCAATCTGTATATGGAGAAACTGGAGGAACAAGCCCTGGGCTCTTACCAAGGGACAGCGCCAAGCCATTGGTTTCGATATGTAGACGATACATGGGTTAAGTTAAAGAAACAGGAAGTGGAACCATTTTCAGAACACATTAATTCGGTGGACCCTTTTATAAATTTCACTCGCGAGGATGCTAAGGAGAGTGAACTCGCCTTTCTAGATTGTAAGGTCATCATACTGGAGAACGGACAATTAGAGACTGAGGTCTTCAGAAAGTCCACTCACACTGACCAGTACCTGGCCTTTGATTCAAATCATCCGCTACAACACAAACTCGGGGTCATTAGAACGCTTCAACACCGAGCCCACCAGGTCCCCACAAGCTCGGAGGGAAAGAACAGAGAAACCAAACATGTTCAGAGAGCACTTTCCAGATGTGGCTACCCCAAGTGGTCTTTCACTAAAGCCCAAAGGACGAGAAAGGCCAGAGACACAGTCCAACAGACAGAAGAAAGTAGGAGGAGAGGGGTGTCCTTACCGTATGTGGCGGGAGTTTCAGAGAAACTACAAAGAATCTTTAGGCAACACAAAATCCCTGTGTATTTCAAACCTTTCAAAATGTTAAGACAGAAATTAGTGCATCCTAAAGACAAAACACCCAGACACAAACAGAGCAATGTGGTGTATTCAATTAAATGTAGTGAAGAGGAGTGCACTGACCACTATATTGGAGAAACCAAACAAACTCTACAGAAACGACTTCACCAACATCGTAGAGAAAACTCTAGTGGGCCACAGTCGGCTGTTCATCTCCACCTCAAGGCCTCCAACCACACGGTGGATGACACAGAGGTTAAAATTCTGGCTCGGGAGAAGAATTGGTTTGAGAGAGGAGTGAAAGAAGCCATTTTTGTGAGGAAACAAAAACCTTCTCTTAACAGAGGAGGAGGGTTAAGATTTGTTTTGCCTCGCATCTATGACGACATCCTAAAAACAACGCCCTAACTTGGGACAAGGTCAGTGACATGCTAATGAGTTAGGAGGGGTGAGACCTGCACTCCACTTGAGCATCCCAGCAGACAATAGGTCTGTGACATGCTAAGGAGTTAGGGTCGTTAGCCTCAGCAGGGTCGTTAGACCTGCTCCCTTCTACATCAAGCAGACCTTAGATTGTTTATGAGTTAGTATCAGGATTAGGGTGTGGCTAACCACACCCATAGGTTATAAATCTCCAACGCGCGGTCCGAGAATTCATTCCCTGAAGAAGTCCCCAGGTTGAGGACGAAACGTCGGGAAAACTTGCTAAGAAGTACAGATGATGGGTGAGAAACCTTCCTTTGCTTTGACTAATCCCTGTACGACTGAGAGTTTACACAAACTGATAGTCTGTGTGTTTACCTGTTGGTGATGGGCAGAGAGCCTTTGAGCTGCATGTCCAGACATGGGTCAGAAAAGTCCAGCTCAAAGATCTCTAAAGCAGCACTGGTGTTGAAGGAGGCGTCCAGCTGTTGTGCAGATGTTCCTGAGACACAGCAATGACAGATGATTACTTTCTACAAAACATTTCATATATATGGTTTTAAAAGAGAATGATTCATAGTTATTATAATCTACAAAAGGTGCATTGAGAAACTGTTCAGATGGGCGCCGCTACCTGAGCCACAGCAGATTCCTAGTTTGTGACTTCTGTTACTTACAATGGAAAAAAAATACTACGGATTCTCTTTGTTCCACTGTATGCTAGGATAGTTAGCTTAATGAAGAAAACGGTGAATAGAGCTAGCTTGAACAGACTTTTTGAGAGTGTTGAGGAGCAAAATGTATGGTAATTTTGATGGTAGCAATAACCAAGTTACCAAGAGCGGATCAGAACTGTTCCCACTCACGCTACTTGCTGCTAAAGCTAATTTTAGCGCTAGAAAGCTCCTGATTGGTCAGTATTTTTTATTTACATATACAATGTTACAATATAAACACCAGGATAACAGAGAGCTCTGCATGAGCATAGATCCATTTGCTCTCATGTTCATATATGTTATATGCACACTCACAAACACGTGATGAACATAACCCTTCACCCAGACTCCACCTCATGGGGCCCCCGGATACACTGAGTTTGAGACCCTTGATTTAAGTGAACCCAGAGCAGAGTTTGGGGTCGTACCCAGAGCCAGGTGGATGGGGTGATGGCTGGGGGGGCTCCAGGCCTGGTGAGCCGTCCTCTGGATCTCCTTCAGCCTCATCTTCCTCTAGAGCAGCCAAACGTTTACAAATCCTGAATAAACAAAACAGATCAATTCAGTTTTACTACAACAGCTACAGAGAAAGGTCTACAGTGTCCTATAGAGCAGTGCGCCCCTAGGGATAACCAAGGGTATTACAGGGGGTACTTTAAATAGTTACCAATTCTTGCAAACATGATTAGAAGTATAATGGCCGATAAACATATTTTTACCAAGGAAACATCCATATAATTTATTTTATTCTGAACCCAGAATGGAATTAATAATAACAATAATAGGCCTATCAGTCTTCTTCTTACTTATGTCCAGTTTTGGTTCAGTCCAACTTTGTTCAGAAAGATCAAAAAGCCCGGCCAGATTATAGCATAAAGGAATTGGTAAAAATAGCCAAAATAATGCTACAATAAAATAGATAAAATTATGTCACACAAGATGAGTTATAACATCCTGGTGAAACAGAGGGATGACTACTGAAATGCTGCCTCCACGTATTAAGTCCTGACACGGGCACCAGCAGGAGGCCAGTCCCTGTGCTCCTCAGAGTCCCAGCTTAGTAGTAAAACAAAATTAATGCGTATATTCTAGGGCTGGGCAAGAAATTTAGGCAACAATCGGCTTTTGAAAAAAATCAAATTTGTGAAAAAGTGAAAACCGTGAAATGGAATGAAGGATATTGTGAGAGTTCCAGCTGCACATGAATCATACTTGCAATATCAACACAGTCTGTACAAGACTTTTATGATACGTATTGGAGGAAACAAATTAAAAATAGTCTTGAATATCTAGCGGAAAGATCAAAAAATATTTTTAAGGGCGAAGTCTGTCTTTGGTGACTCTAATAAAAATCGATTTCAATGGAAATCGTCCAAAGCAGGAACTCAAATCGAGATTTTACTTTTTAGCCATATCGCCCAGCCCTAGTCTATTCCATTGTGAAATTGGACGGCGCCAGACATTAGATTTATAATACTACTTCAGCACATGCACTTTCAATTATCAAATGAACCAAAGCAATATGTTTAGATTTATAGCAGAGCAAGACGAGAATGGAAGTAAATACAAGCTTAAGGCCATAGAACCAGGAAATACCATCACTTAAGTCCAGTTTTCAGGTCTCTGCACTCTGAGGAGCACAGGGACGGGACTCCTGCTGGTGCCCATAGTCAGGACTGAACGTGGGGAGGCAGCATTAATTCAGCTGGAAGTCTTCCTGAAAATGTGAGACAGGCTTCTTCTCTGACAATGTTCATATCCAGGTTAAAAACAGTTCTGGTTCTGCTTTTGAATGTACTGTGATTATTTATTTGTATACCTCGTGTGTATTGTTTGTATCTTGGCCTGTCAATCACTTTGAGTTACCTTGTGTATACACTGTGCTATTCAAATAGACTTGCTTTGCTTTACCTTACAACCTTTATAATAATGACATGGCTTGCATCTCTTTTCCATTTCTATAGCTCTACAATACACGCCATCAACGTAGAATGACAAGTTATTGATTATATGACCAGTCCGTTTCCTGTAACACATGTATTGACGTAAACATTTGGTCGAAAAAAAAATCCTTATGAGAAAAACCAGCTATCTAAGCCGCTGCTAGCCGTTAGCATCCAGCAGCAGTCGCCACCCAGACTTGACTTTTCTCCAAATCTCGCAATTAACACGGCATTAAAAACAGCTTATTCTGCAATAACTGGTGACGTCTGACTTACGCAGGGAGGTGTTCGCGAGTGCAGATCTGTCATGCACGGTTTAGAGCTGGTTTTATTGGTGAGAAGTGGAGTTAGCGTGAGCCACAAGCTAAACCAGAGCAAAGTGCTGTCGTGTTGTCACTGAGGCTACGGGAGCCGGAGAGGGACAAACGTGAGACAGCGCCAGCGTGGCCTCGGCTCAACTTTGACTTCGCGAAACGAAACAAAACGAATTGTATTATCAATAAATGATACAAATAAACGACAGAATTGTATGAATTAAAAATAGTGTAAATCAGTAGCAACTATTTATACCTTTTAGACACAGGTAATAACACTTTGTTTTGGAAGTGTAATCACTCAGCGTATTACTCAATATTTCATGTATGTCTCGGTCATTGTTTTTTGATCATGTTTAGTTTTATTATTAGCTTCAGCGCTGAGAAGAACCAGTGCTAGTAGTTACCATGGCAACGCCCTTTTTACGCTCATCAGTTAGCATCATGTTAGCATTAACATTTCAACAAAATGATTTTTGTTTTATATCACCAGTTTTAGCACTTACTGTGAGTAACGGTAATCTTATGAAGCCAGGATAAAAGGAAACTCCACTAGTTAAATTTCAAACATTAAAATATAAAACAAGATGAACAAACAAAATACAGCTATAGATATCTCTTACCAAATATAAAGCTGTTCGTTGAATAATGATGTGTGACCCCCACCAGCTTTCAGTTATAACAAACCACTGTGCTGTGCGTTTCAGAATCAGAATCATTTTTATTGCCACGTAAGTAACAGGAAGTCAGACTTGGAAATTGCTTTGGCTCAGTGCAAATACCACAGAAGCGACAACTATAGTGGCATAGGTTTTTATTTTAAACAGAAATATATACACAGGAAAAACAGCGGCGTCAGATCTCGAAGTTCTTGACATCCTCTGGCTCCTTCTCTGGGTCTCCTCCCTTCTCCAGGTGCAGGTTGTTGAAGGGATACTGTTTGGGGGCCTGGAACCAACAAAGATATGTTGAGCCACCGAAGAAATATATAGTTTATTATTACTTAAACTTGATAGAGAATAGTCCAGTTCTCTGGCCTCACCACAGGTTGATAAGCCGGAAACTTCTCGCCGAGATAAAACATGAAGAGCATGAAGCCGATGAAGCCAAAGAGCTGCTTACACATGGACGACCAGGGAACGACAGTGGGAGAAGTGTCCACACGGTTACGAATGTACATGTCAAAGTCCCAGTGCATCTGTGCAGAAACAAGTAGAAAAACAAGGAAACAATGTTTATTTGCCATTTGCAGTAAAACCACATTGGAATACATGCGCTAAAGTCCCCAGTGTGCAGCAGACAAGTAGGTAAAAAAAACAATCTAAAAAGTGCAGGAAACAATTCGATATGCCCTCTTCTGCCAGAGGGAAGAAGCTGGAACATGGCCTTTCTGTTTGAATAATCTGATCTACAGATGTGACAGGGGCATACGTGTATTCATGAGAGCATAGAGACAGCAGAGAGAGACTAGGGAGAGAGGGAGTGAGACCAAAGACAGAGACCAGAGAGGGAGGAACTAGACAGAAAGAAGAAAGACAGGAGAGAGAGACCGAGACTAGAGAGACCGTAAATGTGACAGAGGTTTTGAGAGTGAGGATTATAATACACTGATCCATTATTGCAGCTTAGGTAGTACAGCTTTAAAATAAATACATGTTTTGCCTGTTGGGGTTATACAGTACTTGTATTAAAACATTCATGTATATTGTTTGGATCTGGTGTCTATGCAACTTTCGCACCGGCTCTCCCCAGTTCCTCCTCAGGTCTGGATGGTCCCACTTGTACCAGGGGTCTCTCTCGTGTTGAGATCTGTCCGGAAGCTTGGGATAATCTCCATAACTGAAAACAAAAGTACTTGTCATAATCTGAGCAAAAAAACAGCTTTAGGCTTCTCTGAGGACGAATCAGACTGATATACAGGTGATTATCAATGTCATAATGTACTTCTGTGTTTGTATAAGGATCATCTTTGACACTAGTATGAGAGAGAGAAGCCAGAAAGAGAGGCCTGAGAGAGAGGCCACAGGGAGAGCGACCAGAGGGATATTATTTGATTGTGATTAGAGTCACAAAGCCGCCATATTAGATATGAATATAGACCAGTGAGAGAGATGTCTCATTAACGCAGCCCATTGACTAAACCTTGTGATTCCTAGAGACTGTATAGAGTGACTGACCCCTCGCCTTTGTCGGGATATGGCTCGTAATCCTCCACTCTCATGTTGTACTTCTTGGCAGCTGCAGCTCTTTCCTCTGGGGTCTGAGGGAATGGACCTGGGAGAGAACCTTTAGCCGGTCCAGAGGCTGCAACACAAACACGAGTTATTATTACTATCATCATCATCATCATCATCTGTATAACTGTCTGGTCTATTCCATGGTGACCAGATAAGTCACAAACTAGGGATTTGTTAAGGCATTAGGGCATGTAAAAATAAATCCTGGCAAGAACAGTTCCTCTTTCTGTGGCATTTGCATGTTCTCCCTGTTGTCTGTAAAAGTTTTTTTGGGTGCTGACTACTGAAGAAGATGACAAAGTCTGGGATTGCGTCTTTAATTCAGACAGAAGACATGTTTTATTGTCAATGGTAGAGACAGCACGAAAAACAGAATGCAAGTGTATTATACAGAGCGGAGGCATGGAGACCTCCAATCAGCAGCTTCCACGGTGCCATGTAGCTTGGCCTTCAGATAGACACAACAAGGGAAGAGTACTGGCTGCTGCACATTGATAGAATGATGAGTTTAACTTTAACAAAAGTTGCTTAAAAGTGTTATGAAATCTCACACTACTAAAACCCTGGTGCAATAACTCGCCCCTCTCATGGGCCAGTATTCTCCAATCTCAGTTAAACAAAGGTTTAACTAAAAGAAGTTTTTCTTCTTCCCACTCCATTTCGAGCTCATGGAGCAATTTGTGTATAATAACAACAAGGCCTATGTGAATATGTAAAGCGTGTTTTATTAATGTTATTATTTTTTGTTTTGTTTTCTGTGCACGGGTGAATTAGTGATATGGGTTGTATATATTTGTTGGTATGGTCTGTCCACTGATGCACCATTGTGCATTTGGATGCTTGTTATGTGTACAAATGTGTACTGTTGTGGGCTCGGAAGGAACAAATAAATAAATACAAAATAATAAAACGGTAAAAAAGATTGATAACATTCTAAATGTATAATTATATCATACTAAAGACCAATGATCATCCATTCATAAACTTGCAAATCAAATTGTATCTTGTCCAATTACTCAAAAGGATTCTTATGCCAGATCAGAGGGAGAGACTAAAACAAGACAAGAGAGAGAGAGAGAAATCAGCCAGAGAGAACAGAAAGAGACAAAAGAAAGAGACCAGAAAGAGACCAGAGAGAGAGACCAGAGTGAGAGACCAGAGTGAGACCAGAGAGAGACCAGAGTGAGAGACCAGAGTGAGAGACCAGAGTGAGACCAGAGTGAGACCAGAGTGAGACCAGAGTGAGACCAGAGTGAGACCAGAGTGAGACCAGAGTGAGACCAGAGTGAGAGACCAGAGTGAGACCAGAGTGAGACCAGAGTGAGAGACCAGAGTGAGACCAGAGTGAGACCAGAGTGAGACCAGAGAGAGACCAGAGTGAGAGACCAGAGTGAGAGACCAGAGTGAGAGACCAGAGTGAGACCAGAGTGAGACCAGAGTGAGACCAGAGTGAGACCAGACTGAGACTAGAGTGAGAGACCAGAGTGAGAGACCAGAGTGAGAGACCAGAGTGAGACCAGAGTGAGACCAGAGTGAGACCAGAGTGAGACCAGAGTGAGACCAGAGTGAGAGACCAGAGTGAGAGACCAGAGTGAGACCAGAGTGAGACCAGAGTGAGAGACCAGAGTGAGACCAGAGTGAGACCAGAGAGAGACCAGAGTGAGAGACCAGAGTGAGAGACCAGAGTGAGAGACCAGAGTGAGACCAGAGAGATGAGAGTGAGACCAGAGTGAGACCAGAGTGAGACCAGAGTGAGACCAGAGTGAGACCAGAGTGAGACCAGAGTGAGACCAGAGTGAGACCAGAGTGAGAGACCAGAGTGAGACCAGAGTGAGACCAGAGTGAGACCAGAGTGAGACCAGAGTGAGACCAGAGTGAGACCAGAGTGAGACTAGAGTGAGACCAGAGTGAGACCAGAGTGAGACCAGAGTGAGACCAGAGTGAGACCAGAGTGAGACTAGAGTGAGAGACCAGAGGGAGTGTTATTATAGATCCATGAGGGAGATCGACTCGAACACAGCAACATATCGTGACAGGTCAGTGGGAAACAACTTCATGTACATTGTATTAGTTTAGACAGGAAACGACAACACCGCGTTTTAACTGCATACATTACCCAGGTGACTGATGTTTAGTTTGAGAAATTAATAAACCCAAACCATCTCCAATGTGAACCCGTGGAGCTAGCGGTGGCTAATGCTAACACGTCAAGGTTACAACTATTAGCAGCTCTTAACCACAAAACACAAGCATGAATATAAACAAACGTGCAAATGCAAGGTACTTGAAGAGATGGCGAAGCACCCACCTGCTCTACATCCGGACAGGAGCGCAGAGAACCCGGATCCTTTGCTTTTTGTTAGCGCTCGGACCACTTTCCGAAAGCCTACGCCAGCCATGTTTACAGCGGCTGGGATGGAAACACCACTGCGCATGCGTCATCTGCTCTTTCTCCAGTTTGGGGAATGCGCGTTCTCTAGCGTTAGAATAGCGAAATAACAACTACTACCATGCAGTACTAGGTATGGAGAGAGAAGGACCAGAGAGAGACCAGCCAGAGTGACTAGAGAGAGGGACTAGAGAGAGACCACCGAGAAAGACCAGAGAGAGAGACCACAGAGTGAGGGACCAGAGACCAAAGAGATAGATGATACTTTATTGATCGACCCATTGGAGAAATTTAGGTGTCCAGCAGCAGAAGACTCATCTAGGTTTGTTGTACAGTCTGACAGGCAAAGGAACAAAAGGATCAGACCAGAGAAAAAGACTAGAGAGAAGGACAAGATGCAGTCCAGTGAGAGATCAGAGAGACTAGACATAGGTACCAGAGAGAGATCAAAGAGAGAGAGAGAGAGACCAGAGACAGACCAATGAGAGATCAGAGAGGTCAGAGAGAGAAACCAGAGAAAGGCCGAAGAGAGAGACAGTTCTTATTCGTAAAGAGAGTTCAGTGCCGATCACAAAGCCACACAGCTGTATCATTTATCTTTTATTGTAGATTTCTCTCAGACACGGTGTCTGTTTTAGCGTCTGACTCCAGGCTGTGAGTGGAGCAGCAGTCGGAGTGAATGCACGCAGCTCCGGACGCGGCTCGCCCTCCCTCGGATCTGACTCGGCTGCGGGGTTTTGCTTTGACCGAGAGATCGTCATTCGTTGCTGGATTCCAAACTAAAACAGTTCTGCTCAGGCCAACAGGGCGGCGACGTCCTGCTCCACGTTCTCAAACGGGCTGTGGAGGTCATACCTGTACAGAAAGAAGATTTAATTAGGATTGATTCAGCAGAAATACAATTGGTCTATCTCTAATCTCTCTGGTCGCTCTCCCTCTATCTGGTCTCTCTCTCTATTCTCTCTTTCTGGTCTCTCTGCTCACTCTCTCTGGTATCTCCCTCTCTCTGCTCTCTCTGGTCATTCTCTTTGGTCTCTCTTTCTGGTCTCTCTCCCTCTCTCTGGTCTCTACCACCCTCTGGTCTTTCTCTCTCTGCTTTTTCTCTCTCTATCTGGTCTCTCTCTCTCTGCTCTCTCTTTCTCTGGTTTTAATCTTATTAGAAACATATATTGCCTACTTTTGCCCTATGAGTCACTATTTGCCTCTGTGGGCTGAGAGCTGAGCCAGAGAGAGATGGATCTGTAGAACCATAAAAGAGAGAGTAATGCCACAGACCTCCTGTAGGGGGCGCCGTCTGCTGTCACCACGAACTTCTCAAAGTTCCAGCGTACGTCGTTGACTTTGAGCGGAGACCAGTAGAACTTCTTGATGTCTCCGATCACCGGGTTCACAAACGGAAGCGACTCCTGCGAGACCGAAGAGAGACTCACAGACAAGGGAATGTGTTTGTGTAAGGCACGGCAAGTTTATTTGTATGGCACAGTTCATACACACGGCAACTCAACGTCCTGTATACTGGGGACTCCCTCTTGTCTCTTTCTGGTCTCTCTCTAGTCTCTCTCAGGTCTCTCTCTCTGGTCTCTCTCTGGTCTCTCTCTGATCTCTCTCTGGTCTCTCTCTGGTCTCTCTCTGGTCTTTCTCTGGTCTCTCTCTGGTCTCTCTCTGGTCTCTCTCTGGTCTTTCTCTGATCTCTCTCTGCTCTCTCTCTCTGGTCTCTCTCTGGTCTTTCTCTGATCTCTCTCTGCTCTCTCTCTGGTGTCTCTCTGTCTCTCTCTGCTCTCTCTCAGGTCTCTCTCTCTAGTCTCTCTCAGGTCTCTCTCTCTGGTCTCTCTCTGGTCTCTCTCTGGTCTCTCTCTGGTCTTTCTCTGATCTCTCTCTGCTCTCTCTCTCTAGTCTCTCTCAGGTTTCTCTCTCTGGTCTCCCTCTGGTCTTTCTCTGATCTCTCTCTGGTCTCTCTCTGGTCTCTCTCTGGTCTCTCTCTGGTCTCTCTCTGGTCTCTCTCAGGTTTCTCTCTCTGGTCTCCCTCTGGTCTTTCTCTGATCTCTCTCTGGTCTCTCTCTGGTCTCTCTCTGGTCTCTCTCTGGTCTTTAATCTCTCTCTCTCTCTCCCTGATTTGTTCCTATTTGAGTAATATTAAAGCTTGGGTATCTAATTTTCTTTTCTCATAAATATTACCTGTTGTTTATCCCAAGAGGCATAGAGTAAAGTAAAGTATAGTAGAGAAAGTAGAGTAGGGCTGGTGGAAAAAAGTCTAATATTTCTTTGTATTAAAATTGTATGAACTGCCAAATACATATGTGTGATGTTTGTTTGTTTGTGTTTGTGTCAATAATCAAAACAAAGCCCAGACCTTCAGATAAGTATAGAGAGGCTCCTCGTTCAAACCATTGACGTCGATTCGACCGAAAATGGGAAATTTGGGCTCGAATCCTCCTCCAGGTCGGACATACTTCAGTACGTTTAGAGTCTCATGGTTCACCTCTGACAGACAGGGAATACAGTGAGACCACAGACCAGAGAGAGAGAGAGAGAGAGAGAGAGAGAGAGAGAGAGAGAGAGAGAGAGAGAGAGAGAGAGAGAGAGAGAGAGAGAGAGAGTGAGAGAGAGAGAGAGAGAGAGAGAGAGAGAGAGAGAGAGAGAGAGAGAGAGAGAGAGAGAGAGAGGAAGACCAGAGAGAGAGACCAGAGAGAGAGAGAGAGAGAGAGACCAGAGAGAGAGAGAGAGAGAGAGGAAGACCAGAGAGAGAGAGACCAGAGAGAGAGAGACCAGAGAGAGAGAGACCAGAGAGAGGAAGACCAGAGAGAGAGAGAGAGAGAGAGAGAGAGGAAGACCAGAGAGATACCAGAGAGAGAGTCCTACTGGGACTCTGAGGAGCACAGGGACTGGTCTGGGACTCACCTGGAGACTGGAGCCCAAACTGGTTGCAGCAGAATCCCAGGACGATGAAGTTACGCCGACCGAACGCCTCCATCAGTGCATTCAGACGAGGATACTGAAATTACAAACATCAGCTTTAGTATCAGTCTGGTCATTAATACATATGTCCTATCAAAAAGATCTATCTATTTAACTATACATCCAATTAGAGTCCACTTCTGTATGAAGTGAGACTAACCACATCATACTAGTAGAAGTAAATTAGAAGCAAAGCTAACCTTTTCACACATTTATGAATGAACTCTGAAGCATGGCTAACCACTACAAACCAGTACTCTAAATCCAAATGTTACAGATATGCCGCGGTCACCTCCTCGATGGTCGATCCTCAGAACGTAGCCAAGTTGACAATCAGCAGAACTTTTCCCCTGAACGTGGACAGAGACACTACGCGTCCCTCCAGCGTCTCCGCCGAGAAATCATAGATGCATTTACCGCTCACGTCCATGTTTGACCCCTTGGGCGAACCAGAGAGAGAGAGACACCAGAGAGGAGAGCAGAGGGGAGTCCACGGGGCCCCTACACTAAAGTCACACCTCAGCACTTTACGCACTTTGTGCCAGAATGATGCTCTTTGTTTGCGTCAGCTTTGTGCCGCTGAAAAGAGCTCGTAACGGAGTACTTTTACTCAAGTATTGTACATGGGGGAAAGAGAGAGAGAGAGAGAGAGAGAGAGAGAGAGAGAGAGAGAGAGAGAGAGAGTGAGAGAGAGAGCGAGCGAGAGAGAGAGAAATAGTAATAATAATTAAATTTTAAAATAATATTAAATATTAAAATAAAATTATAATTAAAATGAATAATATAAATGTAATTAATATATAGATCCATGGTTCAACTCAACTCAAACCTGTTAACTTGGTAAAGTGTATGCCTACTTTTCCCATGCATTATGGTTTAGTACTGGTCTTCACGGTCGCTTTAAACTAGATTTAGTATTTATATGTCTAAAAATAGCCATCTAGGAAACAAAAATGTTACATAGCGTGTACATAGTCAGTTATTCAAATTTTACTCTTGACATATTTGACAGCGAAACTCTTTTCTCCGGCGGACTTTGAACGCACCGCTGGTCAGGGTCCTTCGCCTGTAAGATGTTATGCTAGCTGATGATGCTTTCTGAACTATGTGACGAATAACCGGTCCTTTGTCAACTTCGACCAACATCCTTCCGTTAACATGGACGAAAACGCGAGTAAAGCAGAGTACGTCGCATTTTTACTGTTTATTTTCAATTTGCAAAGTGGGCGGATGTTGTGCTAGCGGGTTAGCATTGAGGCTAGCAGCTGCAGGATACTGATCTGTGCAGCAGCCTGGAAAGCTATAAATGAATGTATTTATAACTCAAGCACGTGTTATCCTTCGTATTCAGAGATGTAAATTAAGTAATGGCGTATATTACATATTATTTATACTGTTATTACCATTTTGACTTTTGTTCAGACCTATTTATTTTAAACACTTATATTACAATATTATTACAACATGGCTTAGATATGTTTGGTATGTGTTTTAAATGACACACATAGGGCTGAACTGTAAGGCTGGCTCAAATATATCCTATCAATTGTTATGTATGCTTAATAACTGTATGACATTGACAAATTCATGTAGTTTGTTTTTATATGTTATTGAATATGTTATTGAATCTGTAGCAGCTTTAATGTTTTTGGACATGGTGCAATTATAAAGGTCACTTAATATAGCATGATGTAATGATGTCTCACACTAACCTAACATGACCAGGGGAGACCAAAGAGAGACCAAAGTGACCAGGGAGAGACCAGAGAGAAAGAGAGAAGAAAAAGAGAGACACCATAACAGAGAGAGATTATAGAGAGACCAGAAAGAAGCCAGAGAGAGACTTGAGAGAGGCCAGAGAGGGACCGGCAAGAGTGAGAGAGAGAGAGAGAACACAGAGATTCCCGAGAGAGCGTTAGAGACCAGAAAGTTACCAGAGAGAGACAAATTATCAAAATAAACCAAAATAATGACACATTTTCACAAATTCAAGTGATTTAAAAAAAAATAAAAGTACAACATTTGCAGTCCTTGTGACTAGCAAATTGTGAACAAAAATTGCATTTCCGATTAGATCCAATTCATCTTGCAGCTCTACTCCTGTGTTGTTACAGTCTTATCCCTGTGGTCTTATCTATATTCCCCGTGTGTGTGTCAGCCTTGGTCTCCTGGACCTGCCCTGGGAGGATGTCCTGGTCCCTCACGTCTTGTCCCATGTCCCTCTCCAGACTCTGGTTCAGCTGCAGCGAGTTTCCAAACAGTTCCTCAGCCTCATTCAGCTCTACCTCGCCAACTGCAGACACTTCCACCTCGCTCCGGTTTGTGCAGAAACCACTGTTTGTGTTGTGGTTTAGTCCTTTTAGTGGTTGTACTGCAAACGTGTTAAGGTTACATTGTGAACATCATTCTTCACAAATTACCAGTTAAGTTTTACTTGATTGTCTCTCTCTAGGCTCTCTTTTGTCTCTCTTTATTCCCTCTCTGGCCTCTCTTTGGTCTTTCTCTCTGCTCTCTCTCTAATCTCTCTTTGGTCTCTCTCTTTAGTCTCTCTCTGGTTTCTCTCTGGTGTCTCTCTTGTCTCTCTTTATTCTCTCTCTGCAGCTCCTTCTGGTGGCAGCATAGGGAGTTACAAGCATAAATGTGTTTCTCTATGCATTTTCTACTGAAGATACTATTACACATTCTAAAACATGCAATGACAAAGGAAATTGTCTCATTATTATGTGTAAAATGTCTTTTCTCTCTGGTTGCTACAGCTGGGTCCGACTCTGCCCAGAGAAGCCTTCTGCTCTCTGCTCCGAGACTCTCGCTCGCTGCAGTCTCTTTCTCTGCACTGCTGCTCAGACTGGCTGTCGGACTCAGACCTGCTGCCTGTGATCGGACAGAACCTGCAGCTTCACCGCGTGGAGCTGCGTGGCTGCTCTGGTCTCACACGGCGCTCTCTGGTGGCCGTGTCGCTCACCTGCGCCCAGCTCTCGCACCTGGGGTTGGCGCACTGCGAGTGGGTGGATGCTCTGTCTCTGAGGAGTCTGGCGGATCACTGCCTTCATCTGCAGTCAATAGACCTCACCGCCTGCAGGTGAGAGGAGAGAGGGAGGGGAGAGACCAGAGAGAGAGCATAGAGAGAGAGACCAAAGAGAGAGAGTGTCCAGGAACAGAACAATATAAAACCACTTTGTTATTATAAGTATCAGTTTTATTAAGTGGTTTCTCTCACACCTCTCACAGATCAATAAAGTTTGTCTTATCTTATATCTCTCTCTAAAGTCCTCTGTCCGGTCCCCTCTGTTGCAGGCGGCTCAAAGACGAGTCCGTCTGTTACTTGGCTCGAAAGTGCGTGAAGCTGCGGAGCGTGTCTCTGGCCGTGAACGCCAACGTGACGGACGAAGCGGTGGAGGCTCTGGCCAAGAGCTGCAGAGGACTGGAGAGTCTGGACCTGACTGGCTGCCTGCGAGTCCACGACCACAGCATCAGGTCAGAGAAGAAGAGAGAGAGGCCAGAGAGAGACAAACTAGAGAGAGAGACTGGAGAGAGGCCAGAGAGATGCCAGAAAGAGAGACTAGAGAGAGGCATGATATCACATGATAGCAGTCCAAGTGGTGAAGTGGTTAAATGCTCAGGGAAGGTGATTGTGCATCTCTCCTTTAAGGTTGTGTTTATGTGTCTCTGTATGTGTGTGTCAGGACCCTGGCGGAGTACTGCCCTGGCCTCCTCTCTCTCAGAGTGAATCATTGTCATAATGTGTCAGAGCAGAGTCTGGAGCCTCTGAGGAGGAGGGGGGTGGAGATGGACGTGGAGCCTCCCCATCAGAGGGCGCTAGTGCTGCTGCAAGACGTCCTGGGCTTCGCTCCATTTATCAACCTGCAGATATAACACACAGATATACAACACGCACACACAAACACACACACAGAGAAAAGAGAGAGAGACACACACACACACACCTCAATCTTGGATCTACAGTTGACTGCTGTTGTAATTTAGCATTTAGTACCAAGAGTTGAATAATAACAATATTATTATTACTATATCGCCCCCTAGTGGACAAGAGCTCATATTACACATGCTTACTCTTGAGATATTTGTCCAACGAGCCTTGAACACAACATAAACACATTTATCACTTTTCTATTGGAATAAAATATTTTCTTTTCACCTCATATCTCTCTCTACAGCTTCCTTTTATTCCACGGCTTCTACACACTCCGGTTTAAAAACTCCCACAGAAACTATTGCAACACAACGAGAAAGAAGAAACAATATGGCCACCGGTGGGAGACAGAACGTTCCTTGGACTTTCTCCTCACGTCTCGAGTCTTAAACCAAAGCACTTTTGATTTGCCCTCTGTGTGTTTTATTATGAAAGTTAACATGTTTACATTGTGTCTCGCATTTCACTAATTTATTTGAATGTGCCAAATCCATCCGACTTTACGCACATCGCCTTTAAAAGAATATTTTAATTCAAACGAATATTTTTAAGTCTTCTTTGACGGTGCTCACTGCTTCCTACATTCGTAATTCACTTCTTAAGAACGGAAACTAGTAAATGAACGGCTCTTTGACTATGAAATCTTGTGTAGTTTTTTTTCTGGTGAGAAAAGATAGAGACATGGACAGGAGCTCGGGGTAGAGCCGCTGCTTCTACACATCGAGAGGAACGTGTAGCATAGGAAAGGCAAATTTATTTGGATCTCTCTGGTCCCTCTGTTGTCTCTAGTCTCTCTCCGTGGTCTCTCTCTGGTCTCTCGAGTCTCTCTCTGGTTTCTCCATGATCTCTGGTGTTGACACTATATGTATGAGGCCGGTTGATGTAGACGCCAACTTGTCTGGAACCAGCAATATACAAAACATATCATTATAACCTTTTGCAGACTCACGCACAGTACGTCTCCTTTAAATACTATCGGCATAAGTTATATTTAAAATCGTACTCTCTAGTCTCATTAAAAGTCTATGGTCTGCAGTCCGTGGTCTCCTCACTAGATGGCAGCATTGGGCAATAATTGAATGAACAAGTGCATCTCCAGCGTCTTATATTTTGAACTTGTGACTCGCTTTTGAATAATAATATAAAAAAGTGAATGTACCTTTTGTTAGCTGTCATTTTTACTTTTCCTTATGTATGTATTTTACTATGTTCTCCTGCTAGGACTCTGAGGAGCACAGGGACCAGAGAGAGAGATCGAAGAGAAGGATGGACCAGAGAACGAGGCCTGAGAGAAGTGAGACCAGATAAAGAAACTAGACAGAGAGAGAGAGAGAGAGACCAGTGAGAGAAACCGTTAAGGGATCAGAGAGACAGACCGGAGAGATCAGAGCGTTTCTGGGCCTCATTCAGCCCTCGGGCCGTGAGTTTGACACAAAACCAATCCTAATGAAAAGTTTTTACATAGAGTTATAAATCCTGGTGTTTAAATAAGTTACACATGGTGCAGTGCGGGGCTGGTTACTGGTTGCGACGGCTCATCCATCACTGGGCTCTGGTCTCATTGATCTGAGCCAAAGATCCGGTCCAAACCCACGAGCGAATCTGTCTTCCTGTCGATGGAGAGCACTGGACCATGTGACGATCGTTATAAAGCACTAGTCTGGATTATTCTGGGATTCTGAGGCCAGGTTTGGATTTTAACAGTGTCCAGTGTCTTCATGTGCAGAGAGAGACCAGAGAGAGACCAAAGAGGGACCAGAGAGAGACTGGAGAGGGACCAGAGAGTGACCAGAGAGGGACCGGAGAGAGACTGGAGAGGTACCAGAGAGAGACTGAAGAGGGACCAGAGAGAGACTGGAGACGGACCAGAGAGAGACTGGAGAGCGACCAGAGAGTGACTGTAGAGGGACCAGAGAGATCAGAGACTAGAGAGGACCCAGAGAGAGGGACTAGAGAGAGACCAGTGAGGGACCAGAGAGAGATCAGAGACTAGAAAGAGTCCAGAGAGAGACCAGAGAGAAAGACAGCAGAGAGAGACTAGCGAGAGACCAGAGAGAGACTAGAGAGGGACCATAAAAGAGACAAGAGAGAGGAACTATGGGACCAGAGAGAGACTGGAGCGAGCGAGAGACCAGAGAATTTTCTAAGTGACACAAAAGGTTCCTGAGAGGATTTTACTTTTACATGGAGTCAGATAATCTGATTAATTATTTGAAATTGTTTATTCTTCTGTTTATGCGCATTAGACCCACCCAATACCAGGAACTGAACTAACTTATGTTCCTTTGAAACCATGGCAACCACCATTAGCTCTTCATGTATCGCTCTGGGCCAAAACCAGCTCTGACCTCGAACAGAGAATAACGCGCTCTTTGTTTCTCCCTGAACTTCATCTGTCCTGCTCAACTATGTGAGACATGCTCCAGGAACAAAGGCCTGTCTGAGACCTGGTCCAGTCCAGGTCCAGTACAGGTCCAGTCCAGGCTCAGGGGCTTTAGGCTCCTCTGTCAGCACCACAGATTGGCCGGTGTGTTGTTAATCGTTGTGATGGGAGGTGGGCAGTGGGACCACCTGAGGAGAGGGAGGACTGAGGCCAAAGTGACCTGTGTGGGAAAAACAGGACAAGAGACAGGTTCAGAGGGTTCAAGATGAGATCAGAGAGAGACCAGAGAGAAAGACCAGAGACAGCAGAGAGAGAGACCAGAGAGAGAAAGAGAGAGAGAGACCAGAGGGAGAGCAGAGAGAGAAACAGAGACCAGAGGGAGAGAGCAGAGAGAGAGATCACAGATAGAAAACAGATAAAGAGCAGAAGGAGAGAGACCAGAGACAGCAGAGAACAGAGAGTTGTGGGAGTTACAGTCCTTTATACAAAAACACATTGACCACTGCTGACATTCCAGTGCAGGTTTCTGAGGAGGACCACCCACAGAGACCAGGTGGAGCAGGAACATGAGACGAGAGAGGTTTAGACCAAACATGGATCTGGACTCGTCACAAAGTCACAGTCTTTCTTTTTTTGTAAGAAGAGGTGTTCTCAATTATAAGTGTATTAAAGGTCCAGACAGAGACCAGAGAGAGAACAGAGAGACTGGAGAGACAAAGAGAGGGACCAGAGAGACACAGAGAGGGACCAGAGAAAGACTAAAAAGAGACCAGAGAGAGACAAGAGAAAGACTCCAGGGAGCGACCAGAAAGAGAGAGAACATAGCCCAGAGAGACAAGAAGGAAAGACAGAGAGAGACAAGAGAGAGACCATTTGACGAGAAAAAAGAAAGCAAGAGACCAGAGAGAGAAAGAGTCAAAGAGATCAAGTTAACACGGGACAAAAATAAGTTAGAAACCTCAGCTTGACATTCTTTGCATTTAGACTTGAAAAACCACTTCTTCTTTTCCCACAATCATGAAATAAACTAAATGCGTGCGGAGGATTTGAGCTCTTTAAAAACTCCTCAATTAAAACTAAATCTCTTTGCTCTTTTAATCCCGTCTCCTCTCCGCAGGACGTGAGGCAGATGACGCGGACTTTCTGCACGACTAAACCAGGACTAAAGCGGCTTTGGGTTTGAGAGTTTTTGGTCCAAACGCCGCGGAGCAGGACTAAGCACCTGTATCCTGCATGTGCTGACGGAGTGGGAGAGAAACCACACACTATAGACGTATGTGCTCACTCATCAGCAAAGTTACTGAGTTAAAAGTCTCCAGGAATTCTAAATATTGCAGAGTGAGTGGGTTTGAGAAAGAAGAGAGAGAGAGCAGAGAGAAAGACAAAACAGAGAGACAGCGTGAGAGAAACCAGAGAGAGAGCAGAGAGAGAGAGGGACCAGAGAATTAAGAGACCCAAGAGGGAGGGAGAGAGAGAGAGAGAGAGAGAGAGCCTATAGAGAGAGAGTGACACCAGAAAGAGAGACCATGGTAATACCAGAGAGAGAGACCAGGGAGAGACCTGAAATAAAGCATTTTTACCCTTCACACTTGTTTCACTAAATATTAATCTTAATTTTTTTTCTTTCATCTGTTCATCCACACTTTGTTTTTACTCTTCCTCCAGAAGCAGGCGTCTCTCTTCCCCTCTGTCCCTCTCTCCCTTGGTTCCTCCCCCCTGGTCCCTCTCCCCACGGTTAATCTCCTCTGGTCTATCTCTCCTGGTCTCTCTCCCTTGTTCCTCTCCCCTAGTCTCTCTCCTCTGGTTCTTGTCCCCTGGTCTCTCTCCCTTGGTTCCTCTCCCCTGGTCTCTCTCCCTGGTCCCTCTCCCCT
This sequence comes from Knipowitschia caucasica, assembly GCA_964034765.1. Lineage (NCBI taxonomy): Eukaryota > Metazoa > Chordata > Actinopteri > Gobiiformes > Gobiidae > Knipowitschia > Knipowitschia caucasica. The sequence continues at coordinate 9,953,723 of OZ035845.1, read as the reverse complement.
GGTCTCTCTCCCTGGTCTCTCTCCCTGGTCTCTCTCCCCTGGTCCCTCTCCCCTGGTCTCTCTCCCTGGTCTCTCTCCCCTGGTCCCTCTCCCTGGTCTCTCTCCCCTGGTCTCTCTCCCTGGTCTCCCTCCCCTGGTTCCTCTCCCATGGTCTCTCGGCCTGGTTTGTGCAGAGAGTGGAGGATGTTAATGAAGCCGCGCCCTGAGGCTGATCTGCTCCGACGCAAATTAAACCCTGCCTTAATTCCGCTCGTTCACGTCTTTAACACTAGGGGGCGGTAGTAAAACAGCGGGGGGCCATAAGGGGGAGATGGGACCATAAGAAGGACAGATGTGGGCGGGGCCTCAAGTTTAGAAGTTACAATGTATTCATAGCTTCATCTGTTTACATGTTGTGTAAGTTCCCATGGGAATTTTTAACCATAAACATTTATTTAAGTAATGAAATAACTCTACTCTACTTTCTCTGTTTCCAATTTATATCCTACTGTCCTACGTTAAACAGGACCAGGGTAGAGTAGAGTAGAGTAGGGTAAAGTACAGAAGAGTAGAGCAGAGTAGATTACAGTAGAGCAGAGTAGATTACAGTAGAGTAGAGTAGAGTGGAGTTGATTAGAGTAGAGTAGGGCTGGTGTAAATGGGGCACATGTCATATACTTTGTCTCTTCTCTGATATAAATAAATAAATGTGTTTCAGTCAGAGCAGGTTGGACGAGCAGCAGGACGAGGCGATCGATGGCTGCTGCGGGGATCAGGGCCCGGCACAGCGGAAGACACTCTGAACTGTTACAGAAGATTTAATATGAACAGCTCAAACCACTGTCAATGTGAGATCACAACCAGACTGAATTTGAGGAGACTGGCAGAGTGTGACATCACCACTGTGTTAGTCTGAGTGGGGAAGTAAGCTCCTTATATGGGCATTTTTTCTGACGGCGTAAACTTTGTTCCTAAATAACACGTTTGTTTTAACTGAAGACGGACAGACTTTTTGTAAGAAACTCTGGTCTCTCTTGTTTCGTTCTGGTCTCTCTCTCTCTCTCTCTCTGGTCTCTCTGGTCCATCTCTGGTCTTTCTCAGGTCTCTCTCTCAGGTCTCTCTCTCTGGTCTCTCTCTCTGGTCTCTCTCTGGTCTCTCTCTGGTCTCGCTCAGGTCTCTCTCTCTGGTCTCTCTCAAGTCTCTCTCTCTGGTCTCTCTCTCTGGTCTCTCTGGTCTCTCTTTGGTCTCTCTCTGGTCTCTCTCTGGTCTCTCTCTCAGGTCTCTCTCGCTGCTCTCTCTCTGGTCTCTCTCTGGTCTGGTTTCTCTCTGGTCTCTCTCTCAGGTCTCTCTCTCTGGTCTCTCTCGCTGGTCTTTTTCTAGTCTTTCTCTCTCTCTCTGGTCTCTCTCGCTGGTCTTTTTCTAGTCTTTCTCTCTCTCTGGTCTCTCTCGCTGGTCTTTTTCTAGTCTTTCTCTCTCTCTGGTCTCTCTCGCTGGTCTTTTTCTGGTCTTTCTCTCTCTGGTCTCTCTCTTGGATCGCTCTCCATGGTCTTTCTTTGGTCTCTCTGGTCTAAAGATGTGAAGCCAAAACACACAGGTGTTTTGAGAGCAAAGTCCTTGGGGAGATGGATTTGATCACATACTGTATCTAAATGGTCTTGAGGTTTGAAAGTCACGAACCTGTGCTTTAACTCAGCAGAACCAAACAACCAAACAAATCACAATTTATTTGTTCCAACTCTTCCTGCAGCGTCAGCACTTTCCCGGCTCAGATCACTTCACCGCCTCCAAAACTCAAATTAATCACAGAATACGTTTCAAAACAAAGACACCATCTCTCTGTAACCTTCTCCCAAAGTCACTCCGCCTCCCTCACCCCCTCACCCCCTCAAGGGTTAAGAGGGAGACCAGAGAGAGGGACGAGAGAGACTTAAGAGAGGGAAGAGAGAGAGAGAGACCTGAGAGAGGGACAAGAGAGGGAGACCTGAGAGAGAGACCTGAGGGAAGGACCAGAGAGAAGGAAGAGAAAGAGAGAGACCTGAGAGAGGGATGAGAGAGAGAGACACCTAAGAGAGGGAAGAGAGAGACACCTGAGAGAGGGACGAGAAAGAGAGACCAGAGAGAGAGACCTCAGAGAGGGAAGAGAGAGAGACCTGAGGGAGGGAAGAGAGAGAGACCTGAGGGAGGGAAGAGAGAGAAAGACTTGAGAGAAGGATGAGAGAGAGACCAGAGAGAGAGAGATCTGAGAGAGAGACACCACAGACACCATCTCTCTGTGACCTTCTCCCAAAGTCACTCCCCTCTCTCCCCTCTCCCCCCCCTCTCCCTCACCTGCCCTCAAGGGTTAAACTGCAGGAAAACAAACAAACGCGTCCATAAATAGGCGTTATTTCCTGTTTTATGCTTTGAGCTCATTTGAGATTCAGCGGAAACGGCCGGGTGCGTGCGGGTCTCAGCGAGGGGTAAATTGGAGCTGGGAGAAGAATTATCAATTAAAAAACAGCAGACTGAGCCAAAGGGAAAAGTCTCAAATGTGTCGAGGGACGAGTTTTGCCACAACAGCAGGTTCTGAAGGCTGTGGGGCCCGCGACACCGCTCGGGTTTGTTTTATTTCATTCATAAAACGAAAAGAAATATGGAGAGAACTGGGAGTAAAGGGAGAGAGACTGGAGAAGCTTTGCACCATGTTGTGTTTGTCTTTCTTTGGAGTTTTAGCACAAAAAACACATGAATGTAAAGAGGCTAAACGCGATTTATGTTCGAATGAGTTCATAAAAATGATTATCACTACACACAAGTTGTATTATAATCCGTACTTTAATTAAAAACTTGAGCTCATTGATTCAGCTGTGTATGAATTCAGGCCGTAAAATGTGCTGAGTAGAAACTTAGCGTGACGTTCTCCTCCAATCACAGAACGAGGCTGCGTCCTCTCGCCTCTACAGCGCTGCTAAACACAGTAGCATGTTAGCAGAATTGACTATAACTCCTCTGGCTGTAACTGCAGACACAACAAAACAGCCCAAACGACACAACAGTGAGGACGAGAAGAGGAAACTAAAGCCAAAAAATTATATATTATACATAACTAGCTTACATCGTATCCTCCGAAGAGACCTGTAGACCTCGGAATATCTATGCTCGGATCACATTTGGATGTGAAACTAGCGGCAATCTTTCAGTTATATATTGTGTTAGCAGTGCGTTGCTTTTGTACCATTTCATCAGTGATTGTTGTACAGCTTACAAGAAGTTGCGCTCATGCTAGCATACTGTATAGATAGACCTGAGCAGTGTTGGGGGGCGGTGCTAAACAGTCAAACTGAAGAAAACCTTTCAGAAATGGGTTCAGCTCCTTTAAACCAAAAACCCACTGAAGGAGGCTCCTTCAAGACTGAGGCTGCGGTCACAAGCACAACCTACAACCCAGTTAAAGTGCGGCGAGATCTGGGATTTAGGTGACACACACACCCACACACACGCACACAACACACACTACATTGCTCTGATGCAAAGAACGCGATCCATGCTCCAGCTCTTGGCCACTGCTGCAGAATGTAAACCGGAAGAGAAACAAAAACTTAACTCGGACAACAAAGTAATCGCTAAAATTGCTATTAGCGCCACCAGCTGGACCGAGCGTTGTACTACACCGCATTTGGGCCGCCACGATTTAAAAAACACTTTTTTGACCGCAGGCCATCTTCATACCCATGAGATTCCTTCTGGTCTCTCCCTGGTCTCTCTCATGGTCTCTCTCATGGTCTCTCTCTGGTCTCTCTCTAGTCTCTCTCTAGTCTCTCTCTGGTCTCTCTCTAGTCTCTCTCTGGTCTCTCTCTTGTACCTCTCTGGTCTCTCTCTGGTCTCTCTAGTCTCTCTCTGGTCTCTCTCTAGTCTCTCTCTGGTCTCTCTCTTGTACCTCTCTGGTCTCTCTCTGGTCTCTCTCTGGTCTCTCTGGTCTCTCTCTGGTCTCTCTCTAGTCTCTCTCTGGTCTCTCTCTTGTACCTCTCTGGTCTCTCTCTTGTACCTCTCTGGTCTCTCTCTGGTCTCTCTCTGGTCTCTCTGGTCTCTCTCTGGTCTCTCTCTGGTCTCTCTCTGGTCTCTCTCTGGTCTCTCTCTGGTCTCTCTGGTCTCTCTCTGGTCTCTCTCATGCTAATAGTGGTATAAGTTCCTAATATCAGCATGTACGGATCCAAACACCCATCCAGGTCAGTGACTAAGGAGAGACAAAGTTGAAAAATGGAGAAAAGCTCATGTCTGGTGCATAATCAGAGGAATGCAGCTGCTGTGATGTCACATGAACCCACTCCCACCACAGTTTCCTACTTTATCTCTGAGGTGCGTCCTCTTTAATGAAGTGGTCAGAATCGTCCCGGGACACGCCGCAGCCTCAGCTCTGGTCAATAATCTATTATGAGAAGCTCCGCCCCCTTCTGCTCTGAGCCTGACGTTCATGCTTCTGTCTGATCCTCTGTACCTATGATCAAACACAGGGACAAAACACAATATCCTCTGTCGTCCTAAACCCAGGGACAAGTCTCTCTCTCTGGTCTCCCTCTGCTCTCTCTCTCTGGTTTCTCTCTCTGGTCTCTCTCTGGTCTTATAATGGTCTCTGGTATCTCTCTGGTCTCTCTCTGGTGTCCCTCTGGTCTCTCTCTGGTCTCCCTCTGGTCTCTCTCTGGTCTCTCTCTGGTCTCTCTGGTCTCTCTCTTGTCTCTCCCTGGTCTCTCCCTGGTCTCTCTCTGGTCTCTCTCTGGTCTCTCTCTGGTCTCTCTCTGGTCTCTCCCTGGTCTCTCCCTGGTCTCTCTCTGGTCTCTCTCTGGTCTCTCTCTGGTCTCTCTCTGGTCTCTCTCTGGTCTCTCTCTGGTGTCCCTCTGGTCTCTCTCTGGTCTCTCTCTGGTCTCTCTCTGGTCTCTCTCTGGTCTCTCTCTGGTCTCTCTGGTCTCTCTCTTGTCTCTCCCTGGTCTCTCCCTGGTCTCTCCCTGGTCTCTCTCTGGTCTCTCTCTCTGGTCTCTCCCTGGTCTCTCTCTGGTCTCTCTCTGGTCTCTCTCTGGTCTCTCTCTGGTCTCTCCCTGGTCTCTCTCTGGTCTCTCTCTGGTCTCTCCCTGGTCTCGCTCTGGTCTCTCTCTGGTCTCTCCCTGGTCTCTCTTTGGCGTCTCGTTGGGTTTTGTTCCTGGTGAAAGTAGAATAATGTGTGTGTGAGTGACAGCCGCAGACCCGGCTCCTCCCACTGGGACCAGGAAGCACAGAACAGCTCTTTAATGGACTTACACTTCATTTAGCCCCAGAGCCCCAGCCGGGTCCCAGGGGGAGGAGGGGGAGGAGGGAGAGGAGGGGAAGGAGAGGGAGGGAGGGGGAGACTATATAGAGAGATATGGATTAGGGCTTTTTTATCAATTAATCTCCCCTAATACATCATTGAATTAATTTAGTGAAATATGTAATGTTAAACTATGGTTTTTGCTGGAGAGACGAGGAGTTTATATACATGAGACCAGAGAGAGAGATCAGAGAGAGACCAGAGAAAGACCAGAGAGAGACCAGAGAGAGAGACCAGAGAGAGACCAGAGAGAGATCAGAGAGAGACCAGAGAGAGACCAGAGAGAGATCACAGAGAGACCAGAGAGCGATCACAGAGAGACCAGAGAGAGAGACCAGAGAGACACCAGAGAGACACCAGAAAGGGAGACCAGAGAGAGACCAGAGAGAGAGAGAGAAGATGTTATCGTTTTACTCTTGCTTTGTTTATTTCTGTTGTATTATTTCATGCACTTTGTTCGCTGCATTTGTCTGAACTGTGCCATATAGATAAAGTAGTCTCTGTGCTCTCCCTCCTCTGGGCGGGGCCTCTCTCAGACCTGTCTCCTCTGCACTGGTTCTCTGTCTGTAACATGGATAGTGGCACCAGGGCCCCGGGGACATCACGGCTCTGAGCTGCTGTAATTGGACTGGTAAACCAGGGGCCGCGATGGAAACATGGAGAGAGAGAGAGAGAGAGAGAGAGAGAGAGAGAGAGAGAGAGAGAGAGAGAGAGAGAGAAAGAGAGAGAGAGAGAGAGAGAGAGAGAGCAGGGGGAGAGATAGGAGAGGGAGAGGCAGCAGAGGGAGAGAGCAGAGAGATTGAGCAAAGGGAAAGAGAGCAGAGGGAGAGAAAGAGCAGAGTGAGGGAGGGCAGAGAGAGATAGAGCAGAGGAGGAGAGAGCAGAGGGAGAGAAAGAGCAGAGTGAGGGAGAGCAGAGAGAGATAGAGCAGAGGAGGAGAGAGCAGAGGGAGAGAGTGAGGGAGAGAGAGCAGAGATAGAGAGCAGAGGGAGAGAGAGCAGAGGCAGAGAGCAGAGGGAGAGAGTGCAGAGAGAGAAAGAGAAGAAGGAGAGAGCAGGGGGGAGAGAGAGCAGAGGGTGAGACTGGAGATGAAGAAGAGAGAGCAGGAGGGGAGCAGAGAAAGAGAGAGAGGGCGCTGGGGCAGAGACTGAAGAGAGAGAGAGAGTGTACAGAGAGAAGAGATCAGAGGGCCTCAGTCCAGGTTCTACATACTGTTTGTCCATGGAAGTGGATCTCTCTAAATCTGTCTTTGCTGGTCTTTGCTGGTGTTTGCTGGTCTTTGCTGGTGTTTTGCTGGTCTTTGCAGTGACAGCCTTAAACACTGATGGTTCATTATCTCCCTCAGATCTGTGTCTGTGTCACTGCTGCTGCTCTGAGGTTACTCCTGGTCTCGTCTCAGTCTCGTCCCGGTCTCGTCTCAAGAGAATTGAACCATTTTTGCATTTTAAATATGATCCAGGGGCTGCATCTCTCTGTGGAGGGGGTTAACTGGTCCCTGAGGTCTCTGTGAGTGCCAACACATGACAGCTGTGGACCAGGAAGACCAGGAAGATCAGGAAGACTAGGATGACCACAGACCAGAGACCCCAAAAAACCACAAGAGAATTCAACATTTCAGAGAGATACCAGAGAGACCAGAGAAAGACCAGGGAGAGACCAGGGAGAAACCAGAGAGACCAGAGAGAGACCAGAGAGAGACCAGAGAGAGACCAGAGAGAGACCAGGGAGAGACCAGAGAGAGACCAGAGAGACCAGAGAGAGACCAGAGAGAGACCAGAGAGACCAGAGAGAGACCAGAGAGAGACCAGGGAGAGACCAGAGAGAGACCAGGGAGAGACCAGAGAGAGACCAGAGAGACCAGAAAGAGACCAGAGAGAGACCAGAGAGAGACCAGAGAGAGACCAGGGAGAGACCAGAGAGAGACCAGGGAGAGATCAGAGAGAGACCAGAGAGACCAGAAAGAGACCAGAGAGAGACCAGAGAGAGACCAGAGAGAGACCAGGGAGAGACTAGAGAGAGACCAGAGAGAAGGAAGAAATAATATCTCTCTCTGTCTCTCTGAGTCCAATCCAAACAGAAATGTTCCAGTTAAATATCCATAGTTAAATTATTATTATTCAACACGTGTGTCTCTCTCAGTCTCTGAGTCTCCCTCACCGAGTCTCTCTCTCTCAGTCTCTCTCTGAATCTCTCTGACTCCGTACAAGTCCAGGTTTTTTGTGTGGAAGACTTTCATGGAAAATGTCCGCAGGAAAAGCTTTGAAAGAGTTTATCTGGGTTTATCTGAGCTTTAACAAACACCTGAGGATCGAGCTTTAAAGAGAGAAACCCTGCTTTGACTCATGCTGCAAACTGAGAGTTCAAGTTAAAGATGTGATGATAAACATTTAGTCAGAGACAAAAAGAAGTCTCTCAAATCCAACACACAACACTGAAGTGGTCCATGACTCAGAACCTAGTCTACTCTACTCTACTCTACTCTACCCTACTCTACCCTACTCTACTCTACTCTACTCTACTCTACTTTACTCTACCCTACTCTACCCTACTCTACTCTACTCTACTCTACTTTACTCTACCCTACTCTACCCTACTCTACTCTACTCTACTCTACTCTACTTTACTCTACCCTGCTCTACCCTACTCTACTCTACTCTACTCTACTCTACTTTACTCTACCCTACTCTACTCTACTCTACCCTACTCTACTCTACTCTACTCTACTCTACTCTACTCTACTTTACTCTACCCGACTCTACCCTATTCTACTCTACTCTATTCGTCTCTACTCTACTGTACTCTACTCTACTTTACTCTACCCTACTCTACTCTACTCTACTCTACTCTACTCTACTCTACTTTACTCTACCCTACTCTACTCTACTTTACTCTATCCTACTCTACTCTACTCTACTCTACTCTACTTTACTCTACCCGACTCTACTCTACTCTACCCTACTCTATTCGTCTCTACTCTACTGTACTCTACTCTACTTTACTCTACCCTACTCTACTCTACTCTACCCTACTCTACTCTACTCTACTCTACTCTACTCTACTCTACTTTACTCTACCCGACTCTACCCTACTCTACTCTACTCTACTCTACTCTACTCTAACCTACTCTACTCGTCTCTACCCTACTCTACTCTACTCTACTCTACCCTACTCTACTCTACTCTACTCTACTCTACTCTACTCTACTCTACCCCACCCCTACTCTTCTTTACTCTACTCCAAACATTTTGGTTTAATGGATTATATAATTTATGTATCCAATAACTCAAAGGTCATTGAATACTACTTTCCAAAAATGTAAACTTTTTTTGTTTTCTTACTCAGCTCCATTGAACACAGAAGCACAGAGACGTATCTTTGTGTGTCTGGGATTGTGTGTTTTTGTTGTGTGTCCTCTGTGTTGTTGTGCTCTTTAGAATAAGTCTGAATAAGTAGATCTTCCATCCACAGTTTTGACATCAGAGTAACTTTTTTTGTTTGATGGCGGCAGCAGCAGGAGAAGCAGCAGTGGTCCTGGTTCTGCTGCCAGCTCCTGTCACCTCTCACTGTCTCTCTCTCTCCCCCTCTGGTCTCTCTCTCTCCCTTTCTCTCTCTCTGGAATCTTCTCTCGGGGCAGAGCCGGAGTCCTGCTGATCGCACTCTCCACTGTGCACACCAGACCTCCCCTCCGTCCCAGACCTCAGACCTCAGACCCCCCACGGAGACCTCATCTGGGCCCTGGACAGGACAGAGCAGGACCAGGGCCAGAACAGCTCTTGCTTTCTACATTATAACATCACTATTTTAATATTTATGGACATTGTTATGGACATGGACATTATCGTTGCACTTCTTGTGATTGAACTGTTTGGTTCTCTGATCTGTGTTGGCGAATCAACAACTTTGTAAAGTGGTTTGCGTACACACTGTTCCATCTCTGTGTGTGACATTGGTCCCACTCAGCTGCAGAGTCCACACAGGCTTCTCTGTCTCCGACTTGGATCAAACCCAAACTCAAAACTCATCTCAGTCCCACATGTTCCTACTCTACACTCCCCGCTGCTCTCTGCGTCTCATCGGCCCCCCGCCTGAACACACAACTGCTGCGTACAACTGCTACACAAACGCACACACAACTGCTCCATACAACACAACACACACACTCAGACAACTGCTCCGTACAAATAACACAAACAGACACACACACACACAAACAGCACGCGCACACAACTGCTCCATATAACACAACACACACACAGGGACCACACTCGGACCCAGACCCAGGATCAGACGCAGACCAAGACCAAGACTGGCCCAGAATAAGACCAAAACCAAGGATAAGGTCCGGACCAGACAAGGAAGATCTGACGCGGACAAATGATGAAATGACAAAGACCAGAGACCAGGCCGAGACCAAGACCATGACCTGACCTGGACAAAACCGGACCCAGACCAAAACCAGGGACCAAGACCTAAGCGAACAAGACCACAGGCTTCTTCTGCATTTTAAGGCTAACGCTACGATGACGTTAGCGCTAGCTTGATCCATGCTAATTCTCAGTCTCTGCTCGAGCCCTAAAACAACACAACCATAATTATAGCATGTTTTAAAGTTAAATTTGTCATCTTTAACATCCTTTACATCCGCGGCGCCTTTAAACATCTACATCTGCTGCGTCCTCGTTTCCAATCACCGTTATGTGGTTCTGGATCCTCCCCATCTCTCCTCTGGTACTTTGGGAGCCGTCTGGGGGCCCTTAACCTCTCTGCTTTTCCCGGCGTTTATAATTTTACTACATCTCAATCTCCTCTATTCCAGCGCGGAGGCGTAGGAGGAGGAGGGCGCCAGACATGATTGATGAGGGCGCCAGATTAGAGCCAATACGAAAGCCATCAGAGAACAGCAGGGCGGCCATTTTGAGTGCGTGTGCGTGGGGGCCATTGATTTAAGTGAGAGACGGCGATAATCTATAATAAAGAGGCCAGCTGGAGGAGAGGGGTTTCAGCGAGGAGAGGCGAGGCCGAGGCGATTAGGGGACATGGAGGTCTTTGGGGTGGTTTTTAGGGCTGGTTCTGTGGGTTCTGTGGGTTCTGTGGGTTTGTTTAAAGCTGGGGGTGATGTGTTCAAATGCAAAGAGAAGAGTGGTTTAGAATGTGGAGTTGGGACCGGGACCAGAACTAGACCAGGGACCAGGCCCAGATTTAAAAAAAAGATTCAAACCAGGCCAAGATCAGAGAGCAGGACCAGATCTAGACCTAAACCTAGACCAGGAGCGGGCCCAGATAGACCCAGACCTAGACTTAGACCTAGATCTAGACCAGGGACCAGATCGAGACCTAGACCTAGACCAGGAGCAGGACCAGATAGACCCAGACCTAGACCTAGACCTAGACCTAGACCTAGATCTAGACCAGGGACCAGGACCAGATCTAGACCTAGACCTAGACCTAGACCTAAACCTAGACCAGAGACCAGAACCAGGACTTGACCAAATCAAGATCTAGACCAAGACCTGATTTGGACAAAACCAGACCAAGAATGGACCAGACCATGGCCAGACTAAGAGCCAGATCAATACCAGGATTCAGGTCCCAGGACCAGACCTAGACCCAGAGAACGGACCAGGACCATACCTCGACCTAGAATTGGGACTAGACCCAGACTGAGACCAACCCCTGACCTGATCAAATCAATACCAAGACCAGACCAAGACCACAACCAGGCCCAGAATTGAGTTGTTGGAGAAATGAATCCCTCTGATCTGAAGTTGTGCACGTTTTGTCGTTGAATATTGACATTTCTGAGCAATTGAGAGTTTTTCCTGCTCCACTCTCTCCAGATAAAGTTGTTGCTAGTTTCTCTCATTCTTTCTAATTGTCATGATTTGAAGAGGAAGACTCCATCACTTCCTGATTTTCGCACCAATCGACTCCACTTACGCCTCTAACAAGACGTCAACAAATTTGGTCAAATCAATTCCAATGGATCCAGAGTCATTTCCTGTTTTGACAACTTCTGAAGCAAAGCAAACGTTCCAGGACCCGTTCATTCATTCACAAAACGTCTAAAATACGATCGAGTGCCGGTGATTATTCAGGCGTTGTCATTAGCTTGAGGAGATGGCGAGAGGCAGGGACTGAGGAGACGGTAAATTGGACGATTAGCAAAGCGTCGGGATCTATCTGAGGTGATGTGGGAGAATGCTGAGCTCAGGGCTTCTGTCCACTGCATTCATCAAGCTAATTCAGAGCTAATGCTGTAATCAAAGGCAATAGCACACGTTAGCGTCCATGCTACGGCCATTCCAAAATACTGCAGAAGTACTTGTCTCTGCTTTACTCTATCTGCTCTACTCTACTCTACTCTACTTTACTTTACTTCATCAAGATAATTCAGAGCTAATGCTGTAATAAAAGGCAATAGCATACATTAGCAATCAGGCTATGGCTAAACCAAAGTACTGCAGAAGTAGCGGTTAGCATCGCTAGGCTCATTCACAGTTTTGATTTGATTTAAAACATTTTGGCCTACCCTACTCTACCCTACCCTAACCCTACTTTACACTACCCTACCCCTATCTTACACTACCCTACCCTACCCCACCCTACCCTAATCTATCCTACTCTACCCTACCCCTACTTTACACTACCCTACCCTACCTTAATCTACCCTACCCTACCCTACCCCTACTTTACACTACCCTACCCCTATCTTACACTACCCTACCCTACCCTACCCCACCCTACCCTAATCTATCCTACTCTACCCTACCCCTACTTTACACTACCCTACTCCTATCTTACACTACCCTACCTTACCCCACCCTACCCTAATCTATCCTACCCTACCCTACTTTACACTACCCTACCCTACCCTACCCTAATCTATCTTACCCTACCCCACCCCTACTTTACACTACCCTACTCCTATCTTACACTACCCTACCCTACCCTACCCCACCCTACCCTAATCTATCCTACTCTACCCTACCCTACTCCTATCTTACACTACCCTACTCCTATCTTACACTACCCTACCTTACCCCACCCTACCCTAATCTATCCTACCCTACCCTACTTTACACTACCCTACCCTACCCTACCCTAATCTATCTTACCCTACCCCACCCCTACTTTACACAACCCTACCCCTATCTTACACTACCCTATACCCTACCCCACCCTACCCTAACGCTACTACTCTACCCTACCCCACTCTACTCTGGTTTCCTCTGGTCCTGTGTAACCAGTACCAGGTCCTTCTTTAGTCCCTCTTGGTCCTGGTTCGATCCAGGCCGATCTGGTACTAAAGTGTTCTAACTGACAGTGATTGGTCAGAGTTCTGCTTGAAGCCTATGTCTGTATGTGTTTGTTATTGTTGTCTTTTTGTGTCCCACTGAACGTCACGAGTGTAAAAGTTGTCAGTAAAGTGGACAGCCTGCCTCAGTGTTTGTCTGAGCTGCTTCCCCCTCCCCAGACGCCTCCTCCTGGGCTCCTGCAGGTTAATGAGGGCTGCCTCCTCTGCATCCACGTCCTCTCTCCTCTGTTGTCCTAACCCTGTCGGCTCTCATTACAGGCCGACGGCAGGCACTAGCAGAACATGCAAAAGCAGAGTGACGGACAGGGCACGGTCGATACAGGAGCTAGAGCGTGATGGGGAGATGAGCAAAGAGAGAAACTCAATTAGAAGAAGAGAAGTCATGTAATTAGAACAGAAGTCAGCACTGAAGACAGACCGAGACCAGAAACCAGAGACTAGAGACCAGGGACCAGAGACCAGAGACCCAAGACCAGAGACCAGAGACCAGACCCAGAACAAGGAGAGTAGAGTAGATTGACCGCTCCTCACAGAGGCTATAGTTTCCCACTGAGACAGATCAGTTTAACGACTATAACTGTGTAATGTAACTTCCATCTGATGTTTTTGTTTCATGATCACTACAATCTGCCTCTGAGTGAGAGTCCAAGTCTCTCTCTCTCTCTCTCTCGCTCTCTCTCTCTCTCTCTCTCTTTCTCTTTCTAATGACGTCCATTTGGGTTAATCTGCTCCGGAGGCGTCACCACGGCGCTAAACGCCATCACAGCGTTTATGACCACAGACAGAGGATCAGGGCGAGTAATGTGTGTTTGCATTTGAGCTGGTTCAGAGTTTGGAGGGTGTGTGTGAGAGAGAGAGGAGAGAGGGAGGAGAGAGAGAGGGAAAAGAGGAGAAGAGAGAGAGAGAGGGAGGAGAGGAAAGGAGAGAGAAGTCCCTCTGTACCCAAAGCGGTGGTAAAATGATACTGTAGCCACAGCTGCCCAGGGGCAGACTGACATAAACAATATGATAGATAAAGAAAAGGCTGAGGTCCTTCTGCTTTAAAATTATTGTTGGTGTTTATAATACAGTTTCAACATCATGACTATAATAACTCCTCTCTCTCTCTCTCTCTCAATCCAGTCTCTAAATCTGATCCATTTTGGGGTTAACCAGTTACAAATGTGGCATGTGATGACGGTAATAAGGCCTGATCCCACTTAGGATCCTGGACGTGAGCGGTGTGCAAAGAGGAGAGAGGTGAGGAGAGAGAGAGAGGAGAGGAGAGGAGAGAGAGAGAGAGGGAGAGAGAAGAGGGAGGAGAGGGAGAGGAGGCAGAGGAGAGGAGAGGAGAGAGAGAGAGAGGGAGAGAGAAGAGGGAGGAGAGGGAGAGGAGGCAGAGGAGAGGAGAGGAGAGAGAGAGATGCCATGATGTAAACCCTGCTTTATTAGAATGATCTAAAAAATCAGCAGTGAGTAAGAACCAGGAGAGAGAGCTGTGTTTTGGACTCGACCCAAATATGGAAATGAAACATTAGTATAATATAAACAAACGATTCCAATGATCTTTGAGGAAATGTTAAAATAACATCTGAAATGACAATGTGTGTGTGTTTGTGTGTGCGTGTCTCTCTTTCTCTATGTGTGTGTGTGTGTATATGTGTGCGTGTGTGTGTGTGTGTGCGCGTGTGTGTGTCTGTGTGTGTGTGTGTGTCTGTGTATATGTGTGTGTGTATGTGTATGTGTGCGTGGGTGTGTGTGTGTGTATAAGTGTGTGTCAGACAGAGGGGTCATTTTCTGCCTTGCTGCTCCTCTGACAGTGCTGTCACAGGACGGGCCCCCAGTGCGTTGGTTATAATGGCCCTCAGCATCAGGGGCCTCTGTCAGCTGTCGACTCAGGGACAGACTTTAAAGGGGACGTACCATGCTCTTCTCCCTCTCTCTCTCTCTCTCTCTCTCTCTCTCTGCCTTCTCTCCTCAAACCTGATCCTCAGACTCAGTTTCATTATTTAAACTCAAACAAAATCTCCTTCTCCCTCTAGTGGCAGCACAGGGAGTTACGGATTTTTAACCTGGTCTCTCTCTAGTCTTTCTCTGGTCTCTCTCCCTCTGGCATCTCTCTCTGCTCTATCTAGTCATTCGCTGGACTCTCTGGTCTCTCTCTTTCTGGCCTTTCTCTTTCTAGTCTCCTCTATTTCAAAACCAAACACATGAAATGACAAAGTAAATATTGTCATTCTCTCTCTCCCTCCCCATCCCTCTCTCTTTTCCTTCTCTCTGGTCTCTCTCTCCCCTCCTTCTCTTTCTCTTTCTATCTCTCTTTCTCTCCCTCTCTCGCTCTCTCTCTCTTCTTCTCCGGATTAATTGGTCCCTGAATGAATAGCAGTGACGGGCCCATTCATCATGTGTTCTCCCTGACAGAGGGTGAGGAGGGGGAGGCGTCTGGGGAGGGAGAGGCCCGGAGTCAAGCGCAAGGACTTATGGGTAACAGCAAAGTGGAGGCGGGATATCGTTTTCGTAAATTGTGTTTACAACTAAACCGGGAATCTGAAATAATATGTGTTTAAAGGGGACATACCATGGTTGCTCTCTCTCATTTGCACAGTTGTCATAGGAAACATCTGCTGATCGCTGACTTGGTTGACATGTTGTTTGGACTTATGTGACAAAATTAAATGGTCTAAATGAAACATGGCTGCTAAAGTCACAGTAAACTTAGACCCAGAGAGAGACCAGAGAGAGAAACCGGTGAGAAAGAGCAAAGAGAGAGACCAGAGAAACACCAGGGAGGGGGAGAGACCAGAGAGAGACCAACGAGAGGGAGACCAAAGAGAGAGAGAGAGACCCAAGAGAGAGAGAGAGAAGAAAGGGAGACCATAGAGAGATCAGAGAGGGATACCAGCAAGAGACCAGAGAGAGATTAGTCAAGGATCAGGCCTCTCTCACCGTATCCAGCTCTCTTTTCACGTTTACTTTATTGACTTTTTATTCGCGTCATCATTCCATTTGCTGAGGAGCTGTGTGCGTTTATGGTCCCTCTCCTGCTGATCTCACATTGTAAACTTTTTAAGGCGGTTCATTCGGTTGGTGCAGGTCTAAGGTTTGGTGTTTTGCAATTCCATTTGTCTCAGAATTTCCCAGAGATGTCTCCTTTATCGGCTTTCAGAGTTTGTTATTGTGCTATTTTTAACTTCGCTAAAACATGTTTAAAATAACTGTTTAATGGAGTTTTCTTTGTGTAACAACTGAAAAACAGAAAGATGTGTTGTTGTCGGGTTGTGTACCAAAACATTCGTGCATAACCTCTCTCTTTCTCTCTTGTCTCTGTCCGGTCTCTCTCTCTGCTCTCGCTTGTCTCGCTCTCAGGTCTCTCTCTCTCTTGTCTCTCTCTTGTCTCTGTCTGGTCTCTCTCTCAGGTCTCTCTCTGGTCTCTCTCTTTTCTCTCACTACTGCACAAAAAGCCATTTTCAGACACGCTTTGTCACGTCTCGTCCAAACTGCCTAAAAATTGTTGCAGTGTGAATTTGTCAATCACCCCCTCCTTCATGTGACATCACCCCCTCCTCCATGTGACATCACCCCCTCCTGCAAAGACCACACAGAGCAGATCCTCCTGGAGAGACTCGTTCACAAACGCTTGTCATATATTAATTACCGTCACTGGTAAACGCGGCGTCACGGTTGTCGACTTCACAAAAACTGCTCATAAATAAAAAGCAGTAAATGAAGTGAACGTTGTTGATAATTTGATAAAGACAGAGATGACAACATGAGGAAAAATGTCTCTTAATTGTGTCAGGATTAAAAAGAGAAAGTAATCATTGGATCGCAAAGATGTCGTTCATTATAAACAGCAGAAAGGTGGGGGTAGTATCATGTTGTAGAGTTTGAGCGTTTCAGAAGGAGATGAAACATCTCTATGGGAAAGAGAGACACCAGAGAGAGACCAGAGAGAGACACCAGAGAGGGACCAGAGAGACACCAGAGAGAGACCAGAGAGAGAGACCAGAGAGACACCAGAGAGAGACCAGAGAGAGAGACCAGAGAGAGACCAGAGAGAGAGACCAGAGAGAGACCAGAGAGAGAGACCAGAGAGAGGGACGGAGAGATCAAAGATTCTAATGTTCAACCTCCAGACGCCTTAATGAGAAAACAAATAGACCAGAGTTGATTTGTGCAGAGGGAGAGATGTGGAACTTGGTGATAGTTTTTTGTTTCGTGTGGATTGTTCCAAGGATTACGGGGAAATTTTCTCCAAACGCAGACCAGAATCTGGCTTTGCTAACCCGCTAGCTCTATGAAGCCCGATAAGGAAGTGCTGTCAGGCTAAAGTCCGTGGCCAAGTAATTTTTCCATTTGTGCTGCGTTCAAAGTCCAGGGATTGAAGAGGAAATCCAACACTCTCTCAACTCAATCCTCCTGAGTGAGTTTGGGACTTAGTTTGGTCTCATTCAATCAAACAGAGAAAACAGAGTTCTGTTAGACAGAGACAAGAGAGAGAGAAAGACCAGTGAGAGACCAGAAAGAGACCATAGAGAGACCAAAATTAGCAGAGACCAGTGAGTCTAGATAGTGACCAGAAAGAACACAGAGAAAGAGACCAGCGAAAGACCATTGAGAGACCATAGATAAAGAAATAGAGACCAGTGAGAGACCAGAATGAGCAGAAAGAGAGACCAGAAAGACCAGAGAGAGAGACCAGAGAAAGACCATTGAGAGACCAGAGAGAGAAAGAGCAGAGAGATACCTAAGAGAGAGACCAGAGATAGAGGTAGAGACCAGAATAAGCAGAGAGCAAGGGACCAGAGAGAGAGACAGACCAGAAAGAAAAGAGAGACACCAAAGAGAGAGACCAGTGAGGACGACATTATGACGGCTCTAAACAGAGAAACAGACACAGGTTTTCTGTAAAAGATTCCAACGCTTTAATCATTTGTACAAGTGAATCCAGTGACGAGCACAAACTGTATTTACAGATCACAAAACGCACAGTTGTAGAAATAATATTATTAAATTAAAGTTCCCCTTTTTAGCTGCATCTGCTTTGCATAGACTCCGCCCACTTTGACCTGGAACAATAAATAGATGGGAGTAATGTGACGTGGCTGCAGTAAACACACATGTTAGTCTTTGGCAAACGCGGTACATTCAAAAACAATCATTATGAGAAAAAGAAGGAGTTTAAAGCAATTTACTGAAACAGAGAAACCTCCCATAGACACTGATGGATACTGCAGGGAGAGAGGACTATCAAGAGATGAGACCAGAGAGAGACTAGAGAGAGACCAGTGAGAGACTAGAGAGAGATTAGAGAGGGAGTAGAGAGAGACCAGTGAGAGACTAGAGAGAGATTAGAGAGAGATTAGAGAGAGACTAGAGAGAGACCAGTGAGAGACTAGAGAGAGATTAGAGAGGGAGTAGAGAGAGATCAGTGAGAGACTCGAGAGAGATACGAGAGAGATTAGAGAGAGACTAGAGAGAGACCAGTGAGAGACTAGAGAGAGATTAGAGAGAGACTAGAGAGAGATTAGAGAGAGACTAGAGAGAAATTAGAGAGAGACTAGAGAGAGATCAGTTAGAGACTAGAGAGAGATTAGAGAGAGACCTGTGAGAGACTAGAGAGAGATTAGAGAGAGACTAGAGAGAGACCTGTGAGAGATCGGAGAGAGTGAAACTAGAGCGAGACCAGTGAGAGACTAGAGAGACCAGTGAGAGATCAGAGAGAGACAGACAGAGACTAGAGAGAGACCAGTGAGAGACAAGAGAGAGACTTGAGAAGTGAGAGACTAAAGAGAGACTAGAGAGAGACCGAGAGTGAAAAACCAGGGAGAGACCAGAGAGAGATCAGACAGAGACTAGAGACAGAAAGATCAGAGGCAAACAAGAGAGAGGTTGGAAAGAGACCGGAGAGAGACTAGCGAAAGCAGAGAGAGAGATTAGAGAGAGCACAGAGAGAAAGCAGAGAAACCAGAGAGAGAGTCGCACAAACGATTGTCCCTCGTGAGTTTAGTTTTAGAACCTTCACTTGACCCACAGGTAAAAATACCATATATTTGTAACGATTAATTAGTATGAAAAATAATGATAAAATCTATAAATAGCAGTTTGTCCATCAGTTCCGTCAACGGAGTCAACAAAAGCACTCGTGAAAAGTGTAAAAATCTGATGCCAAAGACTTTCTAACCAAAAGAGACGTTAGTGCACACGACACACAACACACACTTGAACACTTTCTGCATACGTTTGCTCCAGTGGCAGAAAATAGTGCAAAAAAAGAACATATTAAAACACGAGCCAAGCAGTCTGCAGTCGAGGATATCCAAAAACCAAATCACAAATCACGTGAAGAATATACTGACAGCTCGCGTTTGCAGCCGAGGAGACACAGCGCCCCCTGCAGGAGGCTTCTCGCTTCATTTTCACTGTACAGTTTGATTGTGTCTCACAGAAGGGGAACGAGAGATTCATGCTTGGTCCGAACAAAACCAATAATGGGGAGTGAATCCAAAATGGCGGCTGGTGGAGGTTGGGTTAGAAGCAAAATGGTGGATAAAAAGTTGTTATTTTTAGTTTTATTTTCTTGTTTCTAAATAAGTTACTGCACAGTTTTCGTTCAGATGGCAAACTCCTGTTTTTGATTTTTTTCTTTTGGCTTAAAAAATGGTCTTGGCGGTCCGTTCAGGTTAAGTCCCGGTTTAGTCCTGCTTCTTGGTCTTGGGTGTGTGGGTGTTGTCTGGACTCTCTCTGGTCTCTCTCTCTCTGATTTCTCTCTGTCTTGGTCTCAGATGTGGTTTAGTCTGGTCTCTCTTCTCCCTGGTCTCTCGCTGGTCTCTCTTCACTCTCTGGTCTCTACTGTCTCGCTGTCTAGGTCTCCCAACGACTGAACAGAATGTTTAAAAAAGTCACATTTAGTGATTGTACTCCCAGTCCCAGAGAGAAGACAGATCCCAGCAACAAATGAACCAGAGGAAGAGGAAGACCCAATCCTGTCGTGTGAAGCTGACTGTGGCCCAGCTTTCAGCACCTGTCTTCTGACTCTGGTCTCTCTCTGGTCTCCCTCTGGTCTCTCTCTGGTCTCTCTCTGGTCTCTCTCTGGTCTCTCTCTGGTCTCTCTCTGGTCTCTCTCTAGTCTCTCTCTAGTCTCTCTCTAGTCTCTCTCTCAGGTGTCTGATCTCGACTGTCTTTCTGGTCTCTTCTCTCTGGTGTCTGGTCTCAGATACGGATCCCCAGCCGGTGGTGAGTCCTAGTCTCTCAAGGGTCTGGTCTCTCTCTCTGGTCTCTCTGGTGTCTGATGTGGATCCCCAGATGGTGTTGTTGGACCCGCTGGTTGTGGTGGTGGTTGTGGTCAGTCCTTGTCTCTCTGGTCGCTGGTCTCTCTCTGGTGTCTCTCTGGTCTCTGGTCCCTCTCTGGTCTCTGGTGCCTCTGGTCTCTGGTGTCTTTCTGGTCTCTCCCTGGTGTCAGATGTGGATCCCCAGGCGGTGCTGGTGCATGCGCTGGTTGTGTTGATGGTTGTGGTAGTGGTCAGTGGCGGTCGTAGGCAGAGGCAGCAGCGGCAGCCGAGCCTCTCGATGTGGCACTATAATAATAAGGGGAACCTGGAAGTTAACAGAAGAACTTTGAAACAGCAGACACACACAACACACACAGCAGACGCACACAACACACACAGCAGACACACACACAGCAGACGCACACAATACACACAGCAGACACACACAACACACACAGCAGATGCACACAACACACACAGCAGACGCACATAGCAGACACACACAACACACACAGCAGACAAAAACAGTAGACGCACACAACACACACAGCAGACACAAATAGCAGACGCACACAACACGCCCAGCAGACGCACACAACACACAGCAGACACACACAACACACACAGCAGACACACAACACACACAGCAGACGCACACAACACACACAGCAGACGCACACAACACACACAGCAGATGCACACAACACACACAGCAGACGCACACAACACACAGCAGACACACACAACACACACAGCAGACGCACACAACACACACATCAGACGCACACAACACACAGCAGACACACACAACACACACAGCGGACGCCCACAACACACACAGCAGACGCACACAACATACACTCTGTCATCAGACACACACAACACACACTCTGTCATTCATTCATTCATTCACACAGACCAAAACTACACCAAGAGAGAGACCAGAGAGACCAGAGAGACCAGAGAGACCAGAGAGACCAGAGAGAGACCAGAGAGAGACCAGAGAGAAACCAGAGAGAAACCAGAGAGAAACCAGAGAGAGAGAGACCAGAGAGAGACCAGAGAGACCAGAGAGACCAGAGAGACCAGAGAGAGACCAGAGAGAGACCAGAGAGAGAGAGAGACCAGAGAGAGACCAGAGAGAGACCAGAGAGAAACCAGAGAGAGACCAGAGAGACCAGAAGACCAGAGAGAGAGAGAGAGAGACCAGAGAGAAACCAGAGAGAGACCAGAGAGAAACCAGAGAGAGAGAGACCAGAGAGAGACCAGAGAGAGAGAGACCAGAGAGAAACCAGAGAGAGAGAGACCAGAGAGAGACCAGAGAGACCAGAGAGAAACCAGAGAGAGAGAGAGACCAGAGAGAGAGAGACCAGAGAGAAAGCGAGAGACGAGAGAGAGGGAGATGAACAGTTCCTGGTCCTCACTTAGTAAAGCCGGGTTGCTGAATCTCCAGGCCTCGTTGTAGGTGGTGTACTGTGGGTGACTGTAGGGGTTCCCCGAAAACTCACTGCCTGAAAAACACAGACACACAACATTTAAACATGTCAGAAACATAGACTTATAGCTCTAACTTTCACTTCTCTGATCCACACTTAAACATGAGATTATGTGGAAGCAAAATGTCTAGACCTCACGTTTAGTTTATACATGATTAGAGAGAGAGAGACCAGAGACCAGAGAGAGAGACCAGAGAGAGAGACCAGAGAGAAACCAGAGAGAGAGAGAGAGAGACCAGAGAGAGAGACCAGAGACCAGAGAGAGAGACCAGAGAGAAAGCAGAGAAAGACCAGGGAGAGACCAGAGAGGGAGTCCAGACAGAGACTAGAGAGAAAAAAGACTAGAGAGAGACCAGGGAGAGACCAGTGACAGAGACCAAAGAGACACCAGAGAAAGTCCAGTCCAGAGAGAGACCAGAGAGACTTCAGCTAGCTTAAGTTCAAATCAGCTTCTTCTGCATCGAGGCTAACACTATATTGTCGGTCCACTCCCAGAAACACTCGATTGGACCATCACACCGCTCTAAATAAATTAGAAAATGAGCAAATTAGCGGTGCGACCTGGTACATTTCCCCTCAGAAACTCGGGCTAGCCTCACCGCCGCTCAAGCAGCTAATTTATTTCTATTTTACGTCACGCACGGCCGATCACTGTCCCTCGCCCCATTTGTGGATTTTTGCGGAAGCTAATAAACCACACTGTGCACCACGCAACCTCAATATGATCCACGGCTGTAAATCTAAGCACGGAAGACCAGCTCTCTCTGGTCTCTCTTTTTGATCTCTCTCTCTGGTCACTCTCTGGCTTCTCTCTGGTCCCTCTCTCTCTGGCTTCTCTCTGGTCTCGCTCTCTCTCTCTGGTCCCTCTCTCTCTGACTTCTCTCTGGTCTCTTGCTCTCTCTGGTCTCTCCCTGGTCTATCTCTCTCTCTCTGGTCTCTCCTTGCTCTCTCTCTTTCTCTGGTCTACCTCTCTCTCTCTGGTCTCCCCCTGCTCTCTCTCTCTCTCTCTGGTCTGTCCCTGGTCTATCCCTCTCTCTCTGGTCCCTCTCTTTCTGGCTTCTCTCTGGTCTCTTGCTCTCTCTCTCTGGTCTCTCCCTGGTTTATCTCTCTCTCTCTGGTCTCTCCTTGCTCTCTCTCTTTCTCTCTCTCTCTCTGGTCTCTCCCTTCTCTCTCTCTCTCTCTCTCTGGTCTCTCCTTGCTCTCTCTCTTTCTCTCTCTCTCTCTGGTCTCTCCCTGGTTTATCTCTCTCTCTCTCTGGTCTCTCTCTCTCTGATAAGTCGAGATGTAACCGTGGCGTCGGCTTGTTCAACATGGCCGTTCTTTTATGTTGGTGATAAAAGCAGGTTTATATACGGGACACAGAGGGAGAGACTTATGTCGTGTCACTAAATCTTAAAGCTGCGGCGGTGGAATTAGGAAGCTGTTATTGGGGTGACGAAGGGGAGAACGGGGGGGGGGGAAGGGGGAGGGAAGATTCTGCACGAGTGATTTAGGAGGGGGGAGGGAGGGGGAAAAGAGACGAGAGAGAAGATATGACATCGGCAACATTTGTCAAGGAATAATTAGCTTTATTTTGGCACAGTGTTAAAAACATATTCAGTACTGCTGCTTCAGGTACTACTACTGCTACTACTACTACTACTACTACTATTGAAATCCTGGGTTGGCGTGTTGTTGGACCCGTGTCGGACAGGAAATTGTCAATATATAAGAGACCACACGTGAACAATGGCTGAGAAGGTGTGTGTCTGTGTTTGTGTGTGTGTGTGTGTGTGTGTCGTACTGTACCTGGGACCATGCCAGCCAGTGTGGAAGTGGGGTAGCTGCCCTGGCCAGTAGGGGGCACATGGGGAGGGTATCCAGGGAGAGTCGTGTTTGCCATGTCCCGACCTGAACCACAAACACACACACAGACACAGACACACACACACACACATACACAGACACACACACATACATATGGTTAGAGTAATGACAAGTGAATCTATATTATTTATATTACTTCTCTCTGGTCTATCTCTGGTCTCTCTCTTTATACTCTACCTTGTTGCGTTTCCATTACAATTTAGGCTATATCCACACGAAGACAAAACGCTTATAATTTCAGAAACTTTTTTTGTAAACACGGAGTTAGCTCAGTAAATGTGTGCGTCCATATGAATGTAGTCAATACGCCTGAAAACGCTGTGAAACTATGCCAGACCTGTTGGTGGCGCTGTGACGCAATGACGGGATCAAGCCCAAACTTCCGTGGGCATGCGCGGAATTTTGTAAACAGACAACATGGCGAGTGGGCGAGCTGGTACTACATTAGTATGGACGGACGATGAGGTTGAACTGTTGCTTCGGGTCACACTGGATTACAAAACCAACAAGCTACATTGTTGTTGTCATTATTTTCTGAGTGCGGCGCATGCGTGCTTTAACAAGAGGCGGGGCAATGACGCAAGCGTCTCAGATACATTGCGGAGAGGCAGTAACCACGGAGCGGCATATACGGAGTTTTGAAATCTTTCCACTCTGGGACCTAGTTTCAAAAATGTTCGTTTACACCCCCCCAAAACGCCGGCCTCGTATGGACGATACACTGGATTGATAAAGTATTTTTGCGTTTAGGCCTGAGCTTGACTTCGTGTGGACAGGGCCTTAGAATCAGGGGACCAAATGACCCTGACTATTTCCACAGATAACATAATATTCAGACATTCCCACTAAGAACACACATTCACCTACTTTAATATTTCGCATAACTTTCAAAATTCTCATATATTTTCTCAATTTAAAACTGTTTTCTTTCCAACGCGTCGAAGCCTCGGCTAATTTGCAGCTATAAATAAGCGATGACGTGGTTTAAAAGTGCGGTGGTGTTTGTCCAGCTGATTGGAGGATTTGATGACGTCCAAAAACAACACAATAAAGCGCGAGGTAAGACTGCTGTGATCGCACATGTGCAGCGAGTTAGCGGCTAAGTGGCTAACATTGTGTTCTTTCGATGCTAGAGCAGACAAATATGGGAAATTTGAGGTCATAAAAAAGCCGAGAGAGTAAGATTTGAGAGTAGAGAGAGACAAGACAGAGATAGAGACAGGAGAAAGAGAGAGGGACCATAGAGAGAATAGAGACAAAAGACCAAAGAGAGACCAGAGAACAGAGATAGACCAGAGAACAGAGGGAGAAACCAGAGCGAACCAGATAATAGAGAGAGAGACAAGAGAAAGATTAGGGAGAGACCAGAGAGAGACCAGATTACAGAGGGAGAGACCAGAAAGAGAGACCAGAGAGAATCCAGAGAGAGAGGCCAGAGAGAACCAGATAACAGACTACAGGGAGAGAACAGAGCGAGACTAGATAACAGAGAGAGAGAGAGACTGAAGACCAGAGAAAGATCAGAGAGATTGAACCGAGACCAGAGAGAGAGAAGAGTAAAGTAGAATAGAGCCAAGTCTGGTGGAAATGGGGGTAATTTTGGACAGAAATATCCTGATGATATAAAACTTCTCTGATCTCACATGTGCAGCTAGTTAGCGGCTAAGTAGCTAACGTTGTGTTGATACCAGAGCAGACAGATGTGGGAAATCTGAGGCCATAAAAAAGCAGATTTGTAAAGACAACAGTGCGGCGTCCATAACCAAAATAGGAAAACAGGTGAAATGAGCAGAGAAGGAGGAGAGAGAAGTGAGAGGATGGAAGAGAGTAAAAGAATCTGTCAATATATGTTGTCATTTATAATTTATACTATTTTCTAAGCATGATAGAGGAAGCAGAGAGATCAGAGAGAAAGAGAGTCCAGAGAGAAAGAGAGTCTAGAGAGAAAGAGACCAGAGAAAGACCAGAGAGAGGCCATAGGGAGAGAGACCAGAGAGAAAAAGACAAGAGAGAGACAAGAGAGAGGCCAGAGAGAGAGAGACAAGAGAGAGACATGAGAGAGAGCGAGAGAGAGACCAGAGAGGAAACAGAAACCAGAGAAGAGACAAGGGAGAGAGACCAGAAAGAGAGAGAGACATGAGAGAGGCATTAGAGATAACAGAGAGAGAGACCAGAGATGTATTTGAGAGCAGCTGCTTTGTTGTGTATTCTCCTGTAATGGTCAGTGTAATTAGGAGCCTGGTCTCAGAGCCTGGTGGACAAACAAACATGTGACATCATCAGGGTCCAACAGTCAGGAGCTGTGTGCCTCATTTTGGACCCAGCTCAGGGTCACGGGGCCCGGATCCTCACAGACGTCAGCATCAATTACAGACGGAGACAAAGAGAGAGAGAGGCCCCCGTGCTCTGAAGGAACTTTAATGACGAGATGTGAGAGAGGTGAGACGTGAGAGGAGAGAGGAGAGCGAGAGAGACGGAGAGAGGAGAAAGGAGAGAGAGAGAGACGGAGAGAGGAGAGAGAGGGGAGAGGAGAGAGGAGAGAGAGGGGAGAGGAGAGAGGAGAGAGAGGGGAGAGGAGAGAGGAGAGAGGGGAGAGGAGAGAAAAAAGAGAGGGGAGAGAGATGGAGAGAGAGAGAGACGGAGAGAGGAGAGAGGAGAGAGAGAGAGACCGAGAGAGAGAGAGAGAGACGGAGAGAGGAGAGAGAGACGGAGAGAGGAGAGAGAGACGGAGAGAGGAGAGAGAGGAGAGAGAGATGAGAGAGGAGAAAGGAGAGAGAGAGAGACGGAGAGAGGAGAGAGAGGGGAGAGAGATGAGAGAGACGGAGAGAGGAGAGAGAAGAGAGAGAGAGACGAAGAGAGGCCAAGGCTTTGCAACTACACAGATATAGTGTTTAACCCAGAATCAGAATCAGAACCAATTCTTTGATTAGATATTTAGGTCCAAAAAGCTCTATTCTATTCTGAGTAGAGCAGAGCAGAGTAGAGTAGAGTAAAGTAGAGTAGAGTAGAGTAGAGTAGAGTAGAGTAGGGTAAAGTAGAGTAGAGTAGAGCTGCAAAGAGCTATAGGGTAGAATAGAGTTTTGATTTTAAGATTCTCTCTCCCTGGTCTCTCTCTCTGGTCTCTTTCTCTGGTCTCTCTTTTATCTCTCTGTTCATGCTCCGTTCTCTCTCCGTTCCTGAGACAGCCACAGTTTACGACGACCACCTTTTCCATGTGTCCCACCGCTGCAGTGGGCGACCCTGCTCTCCTGGATAACGTCCTGGTTAACGTCCTGGATAACGTCCTGGTTGGTCTCAGTGTGTGTCCTCTTAGTCCTTATGTTTGATCCTCAAATCGTCCCGGTGTCTCCTGCTTTGTCTGAAACCCTCTCCTGGTTCCACACTGGTCACCTCCATTTCACCAGAAGAATTATTTATCCACGAGCCGCTGCACATAAGTCAGTCGGAGGCGGGGGAGCGGCCGCCACGTTCATAATAAAGTAAATATTCTTATCCGAGGATTAGGGCAGAAGCAGAAGGATTTTGGGTAAAACCAGGAACGATTCTGCTTTTGTTTTTCCGCATAGATGAAGCAGATATCGGCTCGTGAGAGAAACAAGACTGCGATATGTGTCTTTGATTTTGAATGTTGCGATTATTGAAAGAAAAAAGAGAAAAATAGATTCAGAGACCAGAGAGAGAGAGAAGAACAGAGAGAGACCAGAGAGAGAGAAAAGAACTGAGAAAGAGATCAGTGAGTGAGAGACCAAAGAACAGAGATATAGACCAGAGAGAGAGAGAGAGATAAAAGAACAGAAAAAGAAATGAGAGAGAGAGAGAGAGACCAAAGAACGGAGAATGAGGCCAGAGAGAGACAAGAAAACAGAGAGAGAAAAAGAGACCAGAGAGAAAAAGAGACCAGAGAGAAAGAGAGAACAGAGAGAGAGACTGATTTCTTTGTCACTTTTCTGTCTAAAAAACCGGAATATGGCAGAGGCTAGAAACAAAAACTATAGCGTTTGATCTCTCTCTTTGCAGCGACCTTCCCCACTTATAATTGGAGCAAGAGGCCTAAACTACAGGGCTTCAGCTAGGCAAAGATTCCAGCTACTTTTAAGCAACGTTTTCCAGTTGTTTTTGAAGAGAACGTGTGAAGTGCTCCTCTGGTTGCAGGACATTAGAATGGTCTTATTAGTTGCAGTTAACTGGGGTCAATACTCACTGCTAACAACGGACTCCCTCTGGACTCTGCTTCAATATTCATTATGGGTCAATCAGGTTTTATGAGGTCCAGACCCCGGATAGTCAATGATCACACACACACACACTCACACACACACACACACCATCATGTGTAATGTGCCATAAAGCAACTGTATCTACTTTATTCATCCCGCCATATGTAAATAACAGCCAAGATGAAAACTGCATATTGTGGCCTGACTTTTACAAGGCTCTTTCTGTTGGGACAAACAAACAGTACATGGAATATTTATGATAAAGTAGGTACCTCAGTTTTTAGAAGCACACACACCCACACACACACATACACAGACACACGTTCACACACACACCCGCGCACACACACACAATTAATCGCATGAATGTCATAGTTACCTCACGATTAATTGCACATTTGTATCTATTCTTTATGTCCCTTGAAATATTTGAATACTCTTATCAACGCTGAAAAGTGTTTTTTAATTGAAAACGTAGTGTTATATTTCACACTCACATTTGATGCAAAATTTGATTCAATTCAATGCTGTCAATAAACAGATGTTTAATGAATTGTTATCAAAAAACCCAATATTTGGCACAGCAGTAGTATGAATCAGCAGGTTTCTCATTTCTATAGGTAGCTGCAAATCTTTAAACCATGGTTCATAGTTTGTGGAAGTTAGAATAAAATAGATCATTATACATTTCTATTCACATAAGGTCTTTTTCTCTATTCACTGTCCAGCCCTCTGTAATAATAACAGTCTATGGTCTGTTTTCTGAGAGCTTGCTGTGTTATTAGCATAGTTAGCATCATTAGCGTCGTTAGCCTTGTTAGCAGTGTCCAGGGCCTTTTGTTGTTTTAGCCGCAGAGTGAGACCACAGCTCATTAAAACCTTTTGTTCATCTGACTCTGAGCCAGAACCAAGCTATTTATTCCCCATGGCCTCATTTTGGTGCATTAGCCTTTTCACACACACAGACTGACACAACTAAACTATCTCAACTGTTAGCTTTCACGTTTAGCAGCTAGCTGAAGGGTTAGGGTTAGCTTAGAGTCACTATCTGGACGATTGCTGATAATAAATTACTATTATTTCAATTTGAGTTGGAGTAAGAACATTTTTGACTTAATATCTTGCTTGCTATAATAAAAACATACACAATAATTTTCTTTCAATCTTTAATCATTACTTTAGGTATTTCAAGAAGTAGAACTTTGTAGGAGAGAGGGAACATGAAAAAAATAATGGTTCCCGCACACTGCTGTCGTTGCAAAAAAATCATTTAAATGGAAAATGGTATGTTTCGGTCCTGAGACTTTCATCAGGAAATGTACTCATGAGCATTTCAAAATCCCTCAGAAAGATAATTGAATATTAAGTACAGCACGATACTATTCTTATACAATAAAGTTTAATTGTACTGGGATGGGAGATGTCTGGGAACAAAAGGTGCCACAGTGGGGCAAGACACTTCACCCACATTAGAATGAGATTGGCGTGTGTGTGTGTGTGTGTGTGAATGGTTAGTGGTGGTAATGGCATGAACTGGTTGCCTCTGTACTGTCAGTGTGCCCCAGGGCAGCTGTGGCTTCTGTTGTAGTTTATACAATTGTGTTTAGAGTGAAAGATCAGTTCCAAAAAAGTGCCATTTGAAACCAATGCATTATCATTATTTTATGTCGGCTTTTAAGATGTGATTTTTATACAATTCTTGCAGTGAATTGCTTTTTATCTCTCCATAATTTCACATCTCCTGAAACAAACACAATCGAGGTGACCTTCTTTGTACTTGGCACAGCTTCAAAGTCACTCCCCCCTTCTTTATTCTTTTTGTCGTATTAAATTTAGCATGACAGGGACACCTTCATGTTTGCTCCAATAGTAACGTTTACACACCCTGCAAAAAAAGAAAAAAAAGAACAAAAAATTCTTTGACCTACGTTTTTTGGGCTTTCTACCGGAGACTGAGGCAATTTATCACCAGCCAAAAAACCCACTGTCTCTAATTAATTACAACTAAGTAAAGAATGTTTGGAGAGGCAAATTGCTTTCATTCCCAGGGCGCGGCCGCAAAGTCGTTCATTATCAAAAGTGTGCTCAAAGGGTAGCTGTGTTTTTCTGCAGTGAGGTTTTAGTCTTTGGTCGTTTTGCTCTTGTCACTTTGGGCAGGTCGGACTCATCGGTGCTCGCTGCTCACTGGACGAAGGCCGCCGCAAACTACAGAGGCCTCAGAGGGTCATGAGAGGCCTGGACCAGGTTTTACAGGCAGAGGGGAAGAAGAGCGAGAGGAGAGAGAGACAGAGCAGAGAGAGAGACAGACAAAGAGAGAAAGAGGAGTGAGAAAGAGTAGAGAGAGCAGAAAGAGACACAAGAGAAACCATAGAGAGACCACAAAAAGAAAGAGAAATCAGAGAAAGACCAGAGTGACACTAAATAGAACTGGAGAGAGACCAGAGAGAGAGAGACCAAAGAGAGACCAGAGACACCAGAGAGACACCAGAGAGAGAAAGATAAATCAGAGAAAGACCAGAGTGACACCAAAGAGAACTGGAGAGAGACCAGAAAGAGACCAGAGAGAGAGAGACCAAAGAGAGACTAGAGAGAGAGAGACCAAAGAGAGACCAGAGACACGAGAGAAAGATAAATCAGAGAAAGACCAGAGTGACACCAAAGAGAACTGGAGAGAGACCAGAGAGAGACCAGAGAGAGACCAGAGAGAGACCAGAGCGAGAGAGAGTCACTCTTTGACTCTTTGGGCTGAGCGCTCAGACTGAGTGAGGGTGGGCCTCTCTTTGTCACTGTTCTGTCTGAAAAAACAGCTGTTTTAGAGCCAGAAACAAACAAAGACTCTATAAAACAAATTTAAGGTGTGAAGGTTAGGTACCCCAGCTTTAATGGATTGATAAAACTAGCTTCCAAAAGTTTATAGAAACTATAGTTATTCCAACAGAAAGCTTCCATCTCTGGCCCTTTGTCCTTTGGTTGAAGCAATTACAATATTTGACTGGGACACCATTGACCAGACTGATTGACTGCACTGCTGAGGATCTGCAGCCAAGAATCTATAGACGCCTACGATACCAGAGGTGTATGGAGTATTCACCTCAACCAATATTACAGCTAACACGAGAGAGAGAAGAGAGAGAAACCAAAGAGAAACCACAGAGACCAGAGAGAGAGGGAGAGAGATGGAGAGAGAAAAAAAGAGAGAGAGAGAGAGACAAGAAAGAGACCGGAGAGAAACCAGAGAGAGACCAGAGCAAGAGAGAGAGAGGAAGAGAGAGGGTGAGAGGGGGAGAGAGAAGAAAAAACAGAGAGAGAGAGAGAGAAGAAAGAGACCAGAGAGAAACCAGAGAGACCAGAGCAAGAGAGAGAGAGGAAGAGAGAGGGAGAGAGGGAGAGAGGAAGGGATAAAAAAAAAAACAGAGAGAGAGAGCGAAGAAAGAGACCAGAGAGAGATATAGAGAGAAGAGAAAGCAACCAGAGAGACCAGAGAGAGAGAGATAGAAAGTGACCAGAGAGACCAGAGAGAGACCAGCTGTAATATTGGTTGATATTTGGTCTCTCTCTCTCTCTCTCTCTCTCTCTAGACTAGTGCAAGAGAGAGAGAGAGAGGGAGAGAAAAGAGAAAGCAACCAGAGAGACCAGAGAGAGAAAAAGTGACCAGAGAGAACAGAGAGAAAGAGAGAGTCACTATTTGTCTCTTTGGGCTGAGAGCTGATTGGCTGAGTGAGGGTGGTCCTCTCTTTGTCACTTTTCTGTCTGAAAAAGATGTAACAGAGGCCAAAAAATACATGGAAACTAGTGACAGAAGCAACTATCTCAGAGCCAGAAACTAGAGACATGGATTTTATAACCAATAATCTATAGACGCCCACGACACCAAAGCCGTACGGAGACATTAGCCTCAGTATTCACCTCGACCAATATTACAGCTAACAAAAACTCCCACTGAAAGCTGGTGGGAATCAAAAGCTCTATATGGCGAGAGAGGGGACAATCAAAGTTATCTATCGCCATCTCGCTCTGGTTCAGTCTATAAAAACCAAATACTCCGGCCTTATGCAGCGAGAGAGCCTTAGAATGAGTAGAATTTGAACTCCTTTGATACTGGAGCCTATACTCTCAAATTAAATCTCTCCCCATACCCACAATAGACATTACGCCACAATATGCGATTGTCCTGCAGCCGCCTCACTCAGGGAAGGCCTCGTCGCGGTCTTCTCGGGTTAAAAAGAAGAGAGAGGAAGAGTTTTTGAAAATGTGGTTTTAATGGAAAGGAGGTATTTGTCAGGTGTAATGGGGGTTTCTCTCTGCTCTCTCTGTAGCTGATATCTTTCTCTGTGATCTCTCCTGTCTCTCTGGTCTCTTTCTGGTCCCTCTTTTGTCTCTGGTCTCTCTCTCTCTAGTCTATCTCTCTCTGGTCTCTCTTTCTCTGGTCTATCTCTCTCTCTGGTCTATCTCTCTGGTCTCTCTCTCTGGTCTCTTTCTCTCTGGTCTCTCTATCAAGTCTCTCTCTCAAGTCTCTCTGTCCTCTCTCTCTGGTCTCCCTCTGGTCTCTTTCTCTAGTCTCTCTCTGGTCTCTCTCTCTCTCAAGTCTCTCTCTCTCTGGTCTCTCTCTCTCTGGTCTCTCTCTCTCAAGTCTCTCTCTCTCTCTGGTCTCTCTCTCTCTGGTCTCTCTCTCTGGTCTCTCTCTCTGCTCTCTCACTCTCTGGTCTCTCTCTCTCAAGTCTCTCTCTCTCTCTGGTCTCTCTTTCTCTAATCTCTCTATCTCTCTGCTTTCTCACTCTCTGGTCTCTCTCTCTCTCTCAAGTCTCTCTCTCTCTGGTATCTCTGTCTCTGCTCTCTCACTCTCTGGTCTCTCTCTCTCTCTGGTCTCTCTTTCTCTGATCTCTCTCTCTGCTCTCTCACTCTCTGGTCTCTCTCTCTCAAGTCTCTCTCTCTCTCTGGTCTCTCTCTCTCTGGTCTCTCTCTCTCTGGTCTCTCTCTCTGGTCTCTCTCTCTGCTTTCTCACTCTCTGGTCTCTCTCTCTCTCAAGTCTCTCTCTCTCTGGTCTCTCTGTCTCTGCTCTCTCACTCTCTGGTCTCTCTCTCTCTGGTCTCTCTTTCTCTGATCTCTCTCTCTGCTCTCTCACTCTCTGGTCTCTCTCTCTCAAGTCTCTCTCTCTCTCTCTGGTCTCTCTGTCTCTGCTCCCTCTCTCTGGTCTCTCTCTCTCTGGTCTCTCTGTCTCTGCTCTCTCTCTCTGGTCTCTCTCTCTCTGGTCTCTCTGTCTCTGGTCTCTCTGTCTCTGCTCTCTCTCTCTGGTCTCTCTCTCTCTGGTCTCTCTGTCTCTGCTCTCTCTCTCTGGTCTCTCCGCACCAACCTCACTCACAGAATGAGTAGATTTTAAACTCCTTTGATACTGGAGCCTATACTCTCAAATTAAATTCCTCCCCATACCCACAATAGACATTACGCCACAATATGCGATTGTCCTGCAGCCGCCTCACTCAGGGAAGGCCTCGTCGCGGTCTTCTCGGGGTAAAAAAAGAGAGAGGAAGAGTTATTGAAAATGTGGTTTTAATGGAAAGAAGGTCCCAGGTTTGCATTCTGATAAGGCCACAAAGGCTGCAGGTATTTGTCAGGTGTAATGGGGGGAAGCAGAGGCCACAAAAGATGAATATCGCTTTGTCATAAATATTCAAAGTGTATGCTAATGGTGGCATGAGATCAATGGCTTTCGGAGCTGGCGGTATTTAAAGCTGGGGTGCCTAACTTTCAGACGACAATGAAAGAGGATCATGGATTGGAGAAGGTTGAAATGGATAGAAATTCGGTTATAACCAACGTTTGGGCAAGTTACTATACACAAACTTTCTTCTTTTAAAACTATTTATTTTCCTTTAGGTTGCGTTCATCTCTGGTCTCTCTCTCTCTCTCTCTGGTCTCTCTCTCTCTCTCTTTGGTCTCTCTCTCTCTTTGTCTCTGGTCTCTTTATTACTTTCTGGTGTTTCAAACTCTGGTCTCTTTCTCTGGTCCCTCTTTGCTCTCTCTCTGCCCTATCTCTGGTCTCTTTCTGGTCACTCTCTCCCTGGTTTCTCTCTGGCCTCTTTCTCTGGTCTCTCTCTACTCTCTCTCACTGGTCTCTTTCTCTGGTCCCTCTTTGGTCTCTCTCTGCTCTCTCTCTACCCTATCTCTGGTCTCTTTCTGGTCTCTCTCTGGTCTCTCTCTGGTCTCTCTCTCACTAGTGTCTTTCTCTGGTCCCTCTCTGGTCTATCTCTGCCCTATCTCTGGTCTCTTTCTGGTCTCTCTCTCCCTGGTTCCTCTCTGGTCTCTCTCTCTGCATCACCCTCACTCAGCCAATCAGCTCTCAGCCCAAAGAGTCAAATAGTGACTCACAGGGAACTTTGTCTCGACACAGAGTCTTGTCAAAGTAAAATGTCGTGAACAGATCAGTCCACATTGTCCTGTCTTCATCTCAGAATCTCATGCATACCATAATAAAGTATATAATAGACAAGAGAGCCCTGTGAGTCCCTTTTTGAAGCTTTGGGCATTGATTTCCACCATATTTACCAACACTCTCCAATGACTGAGCAAAAGCACTCATCAGAATCTTTTTAATCTCGCACTTGTCACCTTCAACGCCACATGAAGCGAGCGAAACCCGATCTTTATCTCTGTGCCCTTTCCCACAAAACCCCATCTTTGGCACCAACCTCTCCATAAGTCATCCATTTTAATAGATTATGCAAATCGACACACACACACACACACACACACACACAAAATCAACAAGATCAATCGCCCCTGGTGTTCTAATTGCCGCACGGAAAGAAACCTTTTAGGGATGAGCCTCGTAATCTCCAAAACAATTAATTTGGAATTGGATCGCGGCCTAATACTGCGAAGATAATTTTTTTGGCTAGACTTTAAACTCTTCTCGTTGATTTATCGCGGCAAAGTAAACGGCTACAGTCGCACCTGATCGGCCAAAGGAAGCCAAGCGAAAGCCACAAACCAAATAGTAATTACCAGCAGAGAGGCGGCCATCTTGGATTTGATTTTTTTTTTTTCTTCCCCGTTGGTTGGATGGGACAGAGAGAGGTTGCTTTCATATGCCACTACACATAATTAAAAGCATGCTACAGCGGTAATCCTTAAAAATATTGGCAGGAAGTGGAGAGGAAAGTTGGAGGGACTTCATGCAAATCAGATGAGATGTGGGCGACTGATTGATTAAAAAACTAAGACCTGAGGCTGAGACCAGAGGAGAGAGAACACACAGAGAGAGAGAGAGAGAGAGAATGAGTGACCATGAAGATACAGAGACCAGAGAGAGACCAGTGACCCCACAGGTCCTGGTCCAGTCCTGAGTCTCGGTCTCAGTCTGGTGCCGCTGGCTCAGCAGAACACAGACAGCTGCAGTGTTTATCACATCATCATCACACACCGTTTTTCAGCCTCGTAAAAAGACGCTAACGCTAACGTGTTTCAGGATCCAGAAACACAGGTTATGGAGGAAATGGGAGAGAGAGAGAGAGAGAGAGAGACAGAGATAGAAAGGGAGACAGTGAGAGAGAGAGAGACAGAGATAGAAAGAGAGAGAGTGAGAGAGAGAGAGACAGAGATAGAAAGGGAGACAGTGAGAGAGAGAGAGACAGAGATAGAAAGAGACAGTGAGAGAGAGAGAGACAGAGATAGAAAGAGAGAGAGTGAGAGAGAGAGAGACAGAGATAGAAAGGGAGACAGTGAGAGAGAGAGAGACAGAGATAGAAAGAGACAGTGAGAGAGAGAGAGGATAGAGAGGCAGAAAGCATTTTTTACCCCTCATACTTCTTTTATATTTTCGACTCAAGACATTATTCCACATTCTACGTCTCATTATCATGTTTTAAGTCAATAAATTATGCAAAACATGTCTTCTTTCAAAACCAGCTCACAAGGTCCTGGTGGATCCTTACCGACTGGGAAGTTCTGAGGTCCGGATCCGGGGCCTAGGTCCGAGGTTCCAGAGGACAGACTGGGCTTCACCTCGTCCAGACTGGAGCTGAGGGTGGGGAGAGAGTACTCTGTGGCCTGCGGGAAGAGAGACGTCTCAATATAGTCTGTAATCTGTTTGATAATCACTAAACACATGGTATCTGCCCTCTTTCCGGGACCAGAAAGAAATATTACCCTCATAACTGTGGACTTATCTATCCTTTAAATACTGTGTTTTTTTAGTGGAAAGATTTTTAGTGCTTATATTTTGGATGTCTCTCTGGACTCTCTTGTTTCTCTCTCTCTGTGTCTCTTTTTCTTTCTCTCTGCCTCTGTCTCTCTCTGATCTCAGTCGCCTTTCTCTCTCAGTCTCTCTCTCACTTTCTGTCTCTCTCTGATATGTGTGTCTCTCTCTCTCAGTCTTAGTCTACGTATCTCTCTCTCTGTGTCTCTTTCTCTCTCTGATATCGGTCGCTCTCTCTCTCTTTCTGTCTATTGGTCTCTGTCTCTCTCTCTCTCAAGTCTTGGTCTCTCTATAATCTCTCTCGGTCTCTCTCTCTGTGTCATTCAATGTCTCTCTCTCTCTGTGTCTCTTTCTCTCTCTCTCTGTCTGCCTCTCTCTCTGATCTAGGTCGCTCTCTCTCTCTCAGTCTCTCTCTCTCTTTCTGTCTCTCTCTGATGTCTCTCGGTCTCTCTCTCTCAAGTCTTGGCCTCTCAGTCTCAATTTATGTCTCTCCCTCTCCCTCGGTCACGCTCTCTGTCTCTGTGTCTTTCTCTCAGTCTCGCTCTCTCTCTCTCTCTCTCTTTCTTTCTCTCTCTCTCTCTCTCTCTCTCGCTCTCTCTCTGTGTGTGTCTCTCTCTCTCTCTCTGTCCCATCTGCTTCTTCCCCTCTCTACATTGTGTGTGTCCAGACAGCGGGAAGCAGCCGGAGCGGAACATGACTGTTTGTGTCTCATTCAGGAGGAAGTGACTTTACAGACGAGTGGAGACCAGAGGGAGGACCAGGGGAGGACCAGGGACCAGGGGAGCGGGGTGTCAGCTGTGGGGGCATTGTGGCGGGGCACCCATGGGAAACAGAGGCTGGGAGGCCCTCTGTGTGAGGCCTGTACCAACAGAACTCACACAAAAACACATTCTCGGAGCTTTGGATTAAGGAAAAGTCTGTCTTTGAGAAACTGGGAACAACTGGTTTTGGTGGTTTAGTCCAGAGGTTTGTACTTTGATCTTCCTCTGCTCTCTCCGGTCTCTCTTTGGTCTCTCTCTGGTCTTTCTCTGTTCTCTGTGGTCTCTCTCTGGTCTTTCTCTGTTCTCTGTGGTCTCTCTCTCTCTGGTTTCTTTCTAGCCTCGCTCTGCCTTTTCTTATTTCTCTCTCCATGGTCTCTCTATGTTCTCTCTAGTCTGTTTTAGACCCAGGAAGTAGTCATGTAGATTTCATTACACACACATAGTCCTGTGTTTGTGGCCTAAAAATTATAATCGGTTCATTATTAGTTCTTGCCTTAAATACAATGTCCAGAAAAATAACAGCAGAAATGTCTTATCTTTTAGGGATACAGGCAAATTCTCAATGTTTACTGGTCGCATTGGGAAAACTTTACTTGAACCAAGACAAAAATTATTCTAATATTTGATGCGTTTTGGCTGAGTTTTGTCGCTTTCCATCAGCGATAAACTATTAATTGTCTCTGGTTGTGTTTAGGGGCCCGGGCCTGCGATGTGTGGCCCTGTCCCTGGTTCTTTATCATTCAGATGGAGGAGAGGGGAGAGGGGGGGGGGGGGGGGGGGGGGGGGCAGAAGTGTGGGAGGAGACGCTCTCAGGCTCAATGGGTTTTTAATGCAGTGGCAGAAGTGCAGCCACCTGCACACGTCGCACTCAGACACAAACTGCTCTGATTTATCTTCTGTTTAAAGAGACGTTACACAAAATCACCTTTTTAAGCTTTTCACGTCAGAGATCCTCAAACCGTTCATCACCATGAAATTAAAATCACTATTTATTCTGATTACAATATCCTTAGTCTCTCTCTCTGGTCTCTCTCTCTCTGGTTTCTATCTCTTTGGTCTTTCTCCCGTCCTTCTGTCTGATCTCTCTCTGGTCTTTGGTGAGACCAGATCAGACTAGAGAGAGAGAGACCAGAAAGACACTGCCTTTTTCCTCTGAACTAATCTCTGCGGTGCACACACGAGACCAAAAGTGGATTACTTAAAAAATTATAGTGGTTCTATAATGTTGTTGCAGTGTACATTCAGCGCAACTGAAGCAAAAAAGAAAAAAAAAACAAAGTTAAACGTTAAATAATAAGAAACTTAGAAGTATAAAAACTTACCACTATTAAGATCAAACTCTAAATACATTAAAAAGTACAAATATTAAGTTCTAATACAACAAACAATACATACACCCATAAGATAATAGCCCCATGATAAAAAGAATTATGAGTTAATATGAGCAGTTCAACCCAAACTCGTCTGTTCCTCTTTAGTTTCACACGTGACAGTTGTTACCACACTGATCAGAACTGTCCACAGGGAGCGGTCCTGGGTCCTTCAGAGTCCACAACAGACACAAGCAGCACAACAGAGAGGGGCTGAACCATGCCCAGACCAAGACTAGACCTGGAACCAGACTAGACCTGGGACCAAGACCAGACACGGACTAAGACTAGACATGGAACCAAGACCAGAAAATGTCTCTTTGGCTACAATCTGACGTGTAGACAAATATGTTCAACCATATGTCATTGTACTGTCCCAATTTAATAAATAGATAAATACAAATACAAAATACCCAGACTAAGACTAGACAGAGTTTTTCCTTCACCGTTGAAACCAGTCTCCATCAAACTCATCAAACTGTAGGTGTTTTAAATCACGTTAGACTTGTGCACTGTTACGTGTAGAATGACATTTGAACAAAAGGAAAAAGGTTGAATTCATCAAGTGATACAACAAAGTAAAAGAGTAAAAATATACAATTATTACACCAACGCGATACACGATACATACAACAAACCAGAACAAAGTACTATATGACACTAAAAATTAGGGCTGTCAAACAATTACATTTTTAAATCAAGTTAATTACAGCTTAAACATTAATTAATTGTATTAATCTTATTGCTAACTATCATATTTTTCTGTAAATGGATGTTTGAATGGAATAAATGACAAATGTACATATGTACTGTATTTGTTTATTATAACTATAAATCCACATAAAATAGCATTAACATTATTCACATTTTGTCTTTCTGTAGAAGACAGAAGTTTTCTACGTTGTATTAAAAGTTAATTAAAAGTTGAGCTCATTGGTTCAGCTGTGTGTGAATTCAGGCCATAAAAAGTGCTGAGTAGTAAATAAGTAATACATTTTTATTTATACATTGCCTTTCACAGACCAGAGTCACAAAGCGTGACGCTCGTTCTCCTATAGGCCACGCC
The DNA here is from genome assembly GCA_964034765.1 of Knipowitschia caucasica. Lineage (NCBI taxonomy): Eukaryota > Metazoa > Chordata > Actinopteri > Gobiiformes > Gobiidae > Knipowitschia > Knipowitschia caucasica. Next base: position 9,914,892 of record OZ035845.1, on the reverse strand, counting down.
TCCTCTTGCGTCTGCAGCGCCGGTAAAAACAGTAGCATGTTAGCAGAAAGTGCCTGTATACCTCCTCTGGCTGTAACTGCAGATACAGCAAAACAGCCCAAAAGACGCAAAAGTGAGGAAGAGAAGAGGGAACTAAAGCAAAAAAATGATCAAAGAAGAAATCAAGCCCGGGTGAACATAGCTAGCTTACATCGTATCCTCAGGACAGACTTGTCCATGGGAGAGACGTGTGGGAGCGGACCCCTCGGACTATCTATGCTCGGACCACATTAAGACGCAAAACTAGTGGTAATCTTTCAGTTATATATTTTGTACGCAGTGTGTGGCTTTTGTACCATTTCATCAGTGATGGTTGCACAGTTTACAAGAAGTTGTGCTAATGCTAACTAATGCCTTCTCTGTCGCCACCTCACACGCATGTGTCCGCGGCATTCTGAGTGTTATTATGGGATGCATGGGCGGGTCATTCCGTACATGCGTCAAATGCGTATTTTTTTCAACACAATTAATGGGAAATTTTAATTAACGTGTGTTAATGCGATCATTTTGACAGACCTACTAAAAATATCAAAAATATTCGAAACATACATTTAGAAAAATAAAAAGTCCTATTATAAAAGATAGGAAAATATTTCAAATACTACAAATGATACATTCACCAAAAGAATTATCCCCAAGAGACATTGAATGAAATCGTTGAACCTTCAGATGTTGCCTTTGGAAATGATCCAAAACATTAAAAGAAAATAATTAAGATTTGAAAGACTTGTGCTTGTTTGGTTCTTTACATAATACAATTTGATGAGAATGACTCTGCTTTGTTAAAAAAGACTTCAGGGAAAGGCCACGGCTCAAAACTGTTTTGGAACACTTGAATAAAGAATACAAGAACAAATAGTGCAACCAAAGCTCGTCTGTACAACTTTAGTTTTACATGTGACAGTTGTTACCACGCTGATCAGAAACTACAGATAAACTAAACATCACAGACTTTTACTGAAGCGCAAACATGATCCCAAACTGTGGAGGACAAAGCTCTTATTTCAGTTCAGAGAAAAGTGCAGTGGATCCAGGACTAAGCCAGACTCCAGCGTGAAGCGGCCGAGTGAAAGTAGTCTCTTCTCTGTGGATCAGCTTCATGTTTTCAGAGACGTCGTAAAAGGACAAAACCCCTGCACTGTGGTAAACCCTGACTCTGGACCCGACTGGACCTGAGACCTGGGACCGGACTGAGTTAAACATGAATGAAGGGCTGGTTTTGTGACAGACTAAGGCCCAGGATTTATCATTGAATCCAAATCCACATTCACCAGAGCGTCCTTTCCTCTGAATATCTCTGTATGAAACTGCAATACGAGCACCATGCACCACTTCACCTCCCAGTAACAGCGACACGTCACACTCTCTCTGCTCAGGACCTGAAAACACAGACTGAATCTGCCCTTATGATCTGGATACTTCTGACCGTTATACACCCATGTCACACTTTTGTTTCCATCAGACAGAAACAGCCACTTTTCACTGTGTTTGACTCCAGAGCGAGGTCTGTAGAATATTGTAAAAAATCGTCTCTGGTCTTGGATTCTGTGGTTAAAAGCTGAACTCGATAATTTTCTTCGTCCATTCTCCAGTCTTTCCCTGAGCTCCAACACAATCGTGGTCACCTTCTCCAAGGGGCTCCTGACTGGGACTATTCCTGTGTGTGGCCCCCTGACTCCTGCTTCCGTCGGCTCAGTCCTCTCTCCTCCTCAGACTCTCTCTGGTCTCTCACTGGTCTCTCTCTGGTCTCTCTCTGGTCTCTCTCTGGTCTCTCTCTGGTCACCTGAGGAATGCCTTCGCCTAGACCAAGACTAGACCTGGAACCATACCCGGTTAGTCTAGACCTGGAACCAGACCCGGGACTAAGAGACTCGAAATAGCACCAGACCTGGACCCAAATGAAACTCGAAACAAGACCAGGCCAAGACAAGAGCCGGGGCAAGGCTGTAGATCCAGGACTGAGGCTGTAGATCCAGGACTGAGGCTGTAGATCCAGGACTGAGGCTGTAGATCCAGGACTGAGGCGGTTCCCAGGTTGTCACAATTCTCTCTCTGCTCCATTTTCCTCATAAAGACAAATGTTCTCTCCCTCGCCGGTGTGGATCCCTCCCCCAGACGGACAAGACCTACAGTAAACGCACAGAATCTTCTATATTGATCAATTCCACGCGGCTCGACTGTTACTCTCAATTAAAGGAGATGCGGAGAATGTGTTTTTCATCACAAAATCGATGCAACGCTGGGCTTTTCTGCCTTTACACTCGCCGCACTGTGAGGCGCACAGGGACCACGCTTCAGTCGCTTTTTTCAGGTATTTTCTAATGAATTTAAAAATATACAGAGGAGATAAAGGAGATACTGGGAGTACGATTTCAGATCTATCTCTCTCTCTGGTCCCTATCTCTGTCTCTCCTTTCTCTCTATGATCTTTCTCTCTGGTCTCTCTTTAATCCCTCTTTATTCTCTCTCTGCTCTCTCTCTAGAATGTGCCACATACAGAAAATACATTTTCTCACATTCCCACAGAGATGGACTGACCTGCTCTGGCTTGACGTGGTCTGAGGAGGAGAAGTCCGGATACTGAGGTCTCTCAAAGACTCGGTCCAGAGCTTCCAGCTGCTGCTGCGTGAAGGCGTCGGCTCTCAGGTGTTTCCGCAGGGTCTCCACGCCTCCTGGAGAGTGGCTGTGAGCTCCAGGGCCCTCCGAGTCTGTGGAAGAGAGGAGGCCGGTTGTTTGTACGGCACACGTCAGGCAGAGGGCGCTTCACGAGGATAGAGAGAGAGAAGCCGATCCCAAAAGGACGAAAGAGACCAGAGATTGAGCAGAGACCAGAGACCAAATAGAGACAAACGAGAGACCAGAGAGCATAGAAAGAGCAGATTAAGACCAGAGAGATTGAGCAGAGAGAGAGACTAGAGAGAGAGACTAGAGAGAGACCAGAGAGAGAGACCTGAGAGAGAGAGAGACCAGAGAGAGAGACTAGAGAGAGAGACTAGAGAGAGACCAAAGAGAGACAGACCAGAGAGAGAGACCAGAGAGAGAGACTAGAGAGAGAGACTAGAGAGAGAGACCAGAGAGAGAGACTAGAGAGAGAGACCAGAGAGAGACCAAAGAGAGACAGACCAGAGAGAGAGACTAGAGATAGAGACTAGAGAGAGAGAGACCAGAGAGAGAGACTAGAGAGAGAGACCAGAGAGAGAGACCAGAGAGAGAGACTAGAGAGAGAGACCAGAGAGAGAGACTAGAGAGAGAGACCAGAGAGAGACTAGAGAGAGAGACCAGAGAGAGACCAAAGAGAGACCAAAGAGAGAGACCAGAGAGAGAGACTAGAGAGAGAGACCAGAGAGAGAGACTAGAGAGAGAGACTAGAGAGAGAGACTAGAGAGAGAGACCAGAGAGAGAGACTAGAGAGAGAGACTAGAAAGAGAGACCAGAGAGAGAGACTAGAGAGCGAGACCAGAGAGAGACCAAAGAGAGACCAAAGAGAGAGACCAGAGAGAGAGAGACTAGAGAGACAGACCAGAGAGAGAGACCAGAGAGAGAGACCAGAGAGAGACCAAAGAGAGAGACCAGAGAGAGAGACCAGAGAGAGAGACCAGAGAGAGACACTAGAGAGAGAGACTAGAGAGAGAGTCAAGTGGATTTAAGTATTTCCAGATCACAGATGCAGGATATAAAACCTTCTCTCAGAGCAGTGCACTTTGTATGCAGCCCTCGTGTTCTGATGGTCTCGTCTTCGTGGGGGTCTGGGCTCCATCTCACCTAATGTCCTCTGGCAAAACATCAGCCCCTATCACCGTCCCTCCCCCCTCCCTCACCCTCACCCCCATCCTCACCCAACACCCGCGTCGACAGATCCAGCTCCTTCACACCGAGCTTTAATGGAAGGAACATGCAAAACTGACTTTTCTTATGTCGCTGTGTTTGTTCCAGGATTATAAATGTGCTCTCTGCTTCTATAGTCTCTCTCTCTGGTCTCTAACTGGTAACTGGTGCCTCACTGGTCTTTTACTGTTCTCTCTCTGGTCTCTGTCTCTGGTGTCCCTCTGGTCTCTCTCTGGTCTCTCTCTGGTCTCTCTCTGGTCTCTCTCTGGTCTCTCTCTGGTCTCTCTCTGGTCTCTAACTGGTGCCTCACTGGTTTCTCTTGTCTGTCTCTGTTCCTTCTCTGGTCTATCACTGGTGTCACACTGATCTCTCTACGGTCTCTCTCTAGTCTCTCAATGTTCTCTCACTCTGGTCTCAGCCTCTGGTCTCCCTCTCTGGTCTTTCTCTCTGGTCTCACTCTGGTCTCTCTCTGGTCTATCTCTGGTCTCACTCTGGTCTCACTCTGGTCTCATGGTCTCACTCTGGTCTCTCTTTGGTCTCTGTCTGGTCTCTTCTAAAACCTCATATTGGCTGAATCAAATATAAAAGCACAAACACATGAGGCTTTTCCTCACAGACACAAAGAATGTTTTCTCCAAATCCTGCTGCGATAAAAACACAGGCACAAAACCCAGATCTCTTCCTGGAGAGCGAGACTGTAGCGAGAAAGAGGGAGAGAGAGAGAATCGGTCTCGTCTCTGTCCTGACCTCCTGCTCCTCTCTCTCTCTTTACATACTGCACCAACAAATGGGATTCTTACTATTTACAGGGAACATTTACTGCTGGGTATTCAACCAGTGAGGAGGAAGAGGAGGAAGAGGAGGAAGAGGAGAGACCAGAGAGAGACTAGAGAATGACCAGAGAAAGACCCGAGAGAGACCAAAGAGAGACTAGAGAGAGACTAGAAAAAGACCAGAGAAAGACCAGAGAGAGACCAGAGAGACACCAGAGAGAGACCAGAGAGAGACAAGAGAGACTTGAAAAAGACCAGCGAGAGACCAGAGAGACTAAAACAAATACATTTAAAATATCCGTGCAGGCCTTTCCTTGCGCTCTTAAATGCATCTTCTGGACTTGTCCCACTAGGATTCGGGTTTCGTTTTTACATGTAAGCTACTAATACTAGTAGCTTGCATGTAGTCCTCCTATTGATACCACTACTACTACTACTACTGATACTGCGTCTACTGCTGCTGCTACCACTGCAACTATCCATCCATCCATCCATTTTCTTCCGCTTTATCCGTTGCCGGGTCGCGGGGGCAGCAGTCTAAGCAGAGACGCCCAGACTTCCCTATCCACACACACTTCCTCCAGCTCATCCGGGGGGACCCCAAGGCGTTCCCAGGCCAGCTGAGAGACATAGTCCCTCCAGCGTGTCCTAGGTCTTCCGCGGGGCCTCCTCCCGGTGGGACGTGCCCGGAACACCTCCCCAGGGAGGCGTCCAGGAGGCATCCGGAACAGATGCCCGAGCCACCTCAACTGGTTCCTCTCGACGTGGAGAAGCAGCGGCTCTACTCCGAGCTCCTCCCGTGTGACTGAGCTCCTCACCCTATCTCTAAGGGAGCGCCCAGCCACTCTGCGGAGGAAGCTCATTTCGACCGCTTGTATCCGCGATCTCGTTCTTTCGGTCATTACCCAAAGCTCATGACCATAGGTGAGGGAGGGAACGAAGATTGACCGGTAAATCGAGAGCTTTGCCTTTCGGCTCAGCTCCCTCTTCACCACAACGGTCCGATACAGCGACCGCATCACTGCGCACGCTGCACCGATCCGCCTGTCAATCTCACGCTCCATTCTTCCCTCACTCGTGAAGGGAAGAATGGAGCGTGAGATTGCAACTACTACCCCAATTTTCCTACTACAGCCCAAAAATTCCTTCTTATTTTTCCATATTTCCAATATTCCAATATTGTCACTTTCTAATGTTAACTTTATTCAAACTAAATCTTGCAGTATTCTCAGTACTAGTCTTCTTAAACTGCCCACGGACATCTCTCAGCTCGGCCCCAAACCCAGTGCTCTCTGGTCCCATAGGAGGCAGATAACTCACACAGGCCTGGTATTGATCGTTGACGCGGGCCAAAACGACACGGAATGAACATTATGCTTGGACTCATTCCGTCTATAACACTCTACTTAATCCTGCATTTCTCTCACCGCCAAATTCAATTGATCAATCACTCCTTGTATGGTGTTTGACCTGCTTTCAGAGGGGAGGGAGAGGGGGAGAGAGAAGTATACAGGGAAAGGAGGGAGGAGAGAGAGGAGAGAGGGGAGAAAGGAGGGAAAGGAGGGAGGAGAGAGAGGAGAGAGGGGAGAAAGGAGGGAAAGGAGGAGGAGAGAGAGCAGAGAGGGGAGAGGGGAGAGAGCAGAGAGGGGAGAGGAGAGAGTGTGTGGAGAGGGGAGAGAGCAGAGGGGAGAGAAGAGAGAGAGGAGAGAAGAGGGGGGAGAGAGACAGGAGAGAGGAGAGAAGAGAGGAGAGAGACAGGAGAGGGGAGAGAGGATAGAAGAGGGGAGAGAGAGGAGAGGGAGAGGACAGTAGCAAAAGGAGAGAAGAGAGGGGAGAGGAGAGAGAAGATGGAAAGGAGAGAGGAGAGGAGGGAGGTAGTAAAAGTGACAGTGAGGTTGTCCTTAGAAAACGCTGATCTCGGCACAAAAACAGCCGAGGTGAAATGACGTGTAATATATATGTTTGATTTGTTTAGTTCTGTGTGTGAGACTCTACGGCCTGAGTCCTCCCTCTCGTTCTACTGCAACTGTGTCCAGGACTGAGGCTGTAGACCCAGGACTGAGGCTGTAGACTCAGGACTGAGGCTGTAAACCCAGGACTGAGGCTGTAGACCCGGGACTGAGGCTGTAGACCCAAGACTGAGGCTGTAGACCCAGGACTGAGGCTGTAGATCCAGGACTGAGGCTGTAGACCCAGGACTGAGGCTGTAGACCCAGGACTGAGGCTGTAGACCCAGGACTGAGGCTGTAGATCCAGGACTGAGGCTGTAGATCCAGAACTGAGGCTGTAGATCCAGGACTGAGGCTGTAGACCCAGGACTGAGACTAGATCCAAGGACTCAGAGACCACTCCGACCACTGCGTCTGTGTACTTGCAAACAGTGGCCTCGCAGTAATTAAAGCTGGGGTCTGTAATTTTCAAGCCACAAACAGAGTAATAGAGCGCTGTGGTTCCTGGCTCTAAAAGAATTGCTTCTATCACTAATTTTCATGTATTTCTGTCTCATCTCAGCAAGTTGTTGTGAGAGTCTTTCTGTTATTATCTATGAGTTATCTTTGAGAAAAAAGTTCCAGTTTTGAAAACCAGGACTGACATTGCTGTATGTGGTTTGAAAGTTACGTACCCTAGCTTTAAGTGTGCATTCGTACATTAACAACACTAAAAGTACTGTTTCCTGTAGAGTCCTCTCTGAGTCCGGCCAGTCTCATGGATGACTCCAGCCCTACGTCATGTCTCTATGAGTTCATCTGACTCAAAGTCTCTGAGGGACTGTCACCCCAGGACCCCCCCCCCCACCCCTCAGTCTCCCCTGGGACGTCCCATCTGCTCCCCACTGTCACCCACAATACAGGCAACGGATACACACATAAGATTCAATGTAGTGTATTTGTGTACGGAACCAGGTCAGAGAGAGGTCTGAGAGAGACCAGAGAGAGACCAGAGAGAGACCAGAGAGAGACCAGAGAGAGACCAGAGAGAGAGCAGAGAGAGGTCTGAGAGAGACCAGAGAGAGACCAGAGAGAGACCAGAGAGAGACTAGAGAGAGGCCAAAGCTAGACCAGAGAGAGACCAGAAAGAGACTAGAGAGAGGCCAAAGCTAGACCAGAGAGAGACCAGAAAGAGACTAGAGAGAGGCCAAAGCTAGACCAGAGAGAGACCAGAGAGAGGCCTGAGAGAGACCAGAGAGAGGCCAAAGCTAGACCAGAGAGAGACCAGAGAGAGACCAGAGAGAGACCAGAGAGAGACCAGAGAGAGACCAGAGAGAGGCCTGAGAGAGACCAGAGAGAGACCAGAGAGAGACCAGAGAGAGACCAGAGAGAGACCAGAGAGAGGCCTGAGAGAGACCAGAGAGAGACCAGAGAGAGAGACCAGAGACAGACCAGAGAGAGAGACCAGAGAGAGAGACCAAAGAGAGAGACCAGAGAGAAGCCAGAGAGATCAGAGCGAGACCAGAGAGACATACACCAGATAGAGGGAGACCAGGGAGAGACTAGAGAGAGACCAGAGAGTTTTTTTTGGACAATAGGTGTAACCATGTATTTGGAGCTATAGGAACTTGACAGCTCTTAACTTATGGACCCCTCGCATCTTTTCCTCCCTCTTTCTCTCTCGGGACGTCCCATCTGCTGACCCCCCTCCCTCCTCCTCTGCCCACGTGGTTCTGCACCAAATCCAGTCTGACAAATGACACCAGGAGTTCATCAAGCGGAACCATTATCCACTCAGGAGGTGGCGATGGTCCGGATCACAGAGGGCACATAGTGTGATCGGAGAGAGAGAAAGAACGCAATTATACCACATCGCAACAGTGAAAAATTATGTATTTCTAACACAAGAAAGAGATTAAGTAATATCAATTCAATGTATTTGTGTGTATTGCTCTGAATCACAAAAGCAGTCGTCCCGGAGGACTTTAGTAAAAAGTTGTGGATTTGTCAACAACAGATCAGAGAACCAATGATAACAAACACATAGGAATGTTCATAAATGTCCTGGATCATTACTGTTCTTAGACCCTCATGCATCAGAGAGGAACCAATCAGAAACCCAGTTGGAAAAAGTGAGAAACCTTGGGGGGGGGGTTTGTATAGTGAGAGAATAATCTGCTCCCATGGATACCTAATAGTCTGGTCTCTCTGGTATCGCACTGCTCTCTCTAGCCACTTTCTGCTCTCTCTGCCTGGTCCCTCTCTGCTCTATCTCTGGCATCTCGCTGGTCTCTCCCTGTTCTCTCTCTGGTCTCTCTCTGGTCTCTCTCCCTGGTCTCTCTCCCTGGTCTCTCTCTCTGGTCTCTCTCTGGTCCCCCTATGCTCTCCCTCTCTAGTCTCTCTCTCTGGCCTCTCTTGTCTTTCTCTCTGGTCTATCTTTCTGGTCTATCTCTGCTCTCTCTCTCTCTCTGGTGTCTCTATAGTCTCCCTCAGATCTCTCTCTAGTCTCTCTCTCTGGTCAGACCACAGAGAGACACCAGAGAGATAGTTTTCTCTGGTCTCTCTCTGATCTCTCTCTCTGATCTCTCTCTCTGGTCTCTCTCTGGTCTCTCTCTGGTCTCTTGTGAGTGTTTGACTCTTCATGACTGAGCTTCTTGTTGTGACTGCAGGTCCTGATCGGTGCTTTGTCGTTCGTGACCTCTGACCTCTGGTGCGGATCATCGCCGACGCTCAGTGTCTTTGGTTCAACACCACGGTAACAAGGACATGGTATCATCACTGAGGACCAGAGACACCCCGAGGTCCTGACCCCAGCTACACACACACAAGAGAGAGAGAGAGAGACCAGAGAGAAAAACCAGAGAGAGAAACCAGAGAGAGAGAGACCAGAGACCAATTAGAAACTAGGTAGAGATAGCATAGAGAGAGCAGATAGAGACCAGAAAGAGGCCAGAGAAAAAGAGACCAGAGAGAGACCAGGGAGAGACTAGTGGGTGCGGGTCCAAAATGATGCGCTGACATGCTTGCAATACCACCCCGGGCCGATGGGGGTGCACCCGGAATAAGAATTAGCCAATGCTAACATATAGCATCTTCTTACCTCTCGAAAAAGTCTTTTCTCTCTTGGCCCAAAGCTCCGTTCCACATGTGTGTCAATGCTGAGGCGAGTGAATTTGTTTTAATGAATGGAGCTGCGCCGGCTGACGCATGCGCAGATACGTAGAGCACAATTTTTGGCCCATTCGTTTTAACGGCGGAGATAGGCGTGACTCTGTCCGTTAGTATTTACAGTCTATGGGAGAGACCAGAGAAAGAGGCCAGAGAGAGACCAGAGAGAGACCAGAGAGAGAGAGACCAGAGAGAGACCAGATAGAGACCAGAGAAAACCATAAAAAACCATAGCTTGTATACAGATGGACAATGCTATCCTGCTTGCTCAATGAAGCCAGATAGTGAAGTGCTCATGGATGAAGTTAGGCTCCAACTCTCTCCTATTGACATACATCTAAAAGTAAACCCCTCTAACCCAGTAAAATCTGTGGTTTATTGCTATCTGTGATAAACCAGAGCAAAAGACCAGAGAGAGGGAAATGGCGAATAAAATGAATCTGAATCAGAGAGAGACAACAAAGAGATACTAGAGAGAGACCAGAGAGAGGTTGGACCAGAGGACTTCACTCTGTGTCCCCTGGAAGAGGCCCCTGCTCTTACACTGGGGGATTATGGAGGTGTGATCTCACGTCCAGGTCACTTCAGGCCTGGGGTGATGACCGTGACGCTGCCTCTCTGTCTGCATGGCTCAAAACATGTCCACACCGATTGTCTTCAGAGAGAGGACAAGTCTGAGAGAACCAGATGGTACCCTGAAGTCCTGACCCCAGCTCCAGAGAGACCAGAGAGAGACCAGAGAGACCAGAGAGAGCAGAGAGAGATCAGAGAGAACAGAGAGACCAGAGAGAGAGCAGAGAGATCAGAAAGACCAGAAAGCTAGACCCAGGGAGAGGCCAGAGAGACCAGAGAGAGACCAGAGAGAGAGAGAGACCAGAAAGGGACACTTAAGTCTGTTGTGGTTTGAAACTTAGGTATCTTATTTTGATTTTAGTGTCCTCTCAATAGCAGATGTGTATACGGTGTTGTAGCTTCAGTCCAAAGCTTTTCCTCTCTCTCCTCCTCTCTCTCTCTCCCTCTCTCTAACTCGTCCTCTCTCCTTCTCTCTTTCTCGTACTTGTACATCGTGGTTTCAGGTCTATAATCCTCTTCCACACCACACACTTAAACCATTTACAGATAATGAAGCAAAATCTGTGTTCCGAGTCGTGAGGAAGAGGAGGAGGAGGAAGAGGAGGAGGAGGGCTCAGAGGAGGAGGAGGGGTCAGAGCTACAGCAGCTAATCTCTGAGGTAATAGCTTTTCTCACAGAATTACAATCTCTAATGTGTCACTTTGTAAACGCTCTTCTTGGACAGTGCGGGTCACTGTCGACAGGTCCTCTCCCTCTCTCTCCCCCTCTCCCTCTCTCTCTCCCTTTCCCTCTCTATCCCTCTCTCACCCCCTCTCTCTGCTCTGGGCAGACATCTATCACCCATTCTACAACCACCGCTACAAGCAATACAAGACATCTGAAGCATTCTGTGTTGAATTTGGTCCGAAAACCTGATCTTGAGGATAGTTACTTGAGATGTTCATGTTGAAGATTGTGAATGATTTGTAAGAATAAATTAGAGGCATTAACGTGTGCGATAGTGAATGTGAGGGATTGTTGTTCTAAAACTATAGAAGCGATTATCAGGAGACTAAAAAGAGAGAAAAGAAAGACAAGAAGGAGACCAAGGAGAGAGACCGGAGAATAACGAGAGAGACAAGAGGGAGAGAGACTAGAGGGAGACCAGAGAGAGACAGAGAGATCAGTCGGGACCAGAGAGAGACCAGAGAGAGAGACCAGAGAAAGAGACTAGAGAGGGAGACCAGAGAGAGAGAGACGAGAGAGAGACACAAGAGAGAGGCTAGAGAGAGACCAGAGTGAGAGACCAGAGAAAGACGAGAGAGGGAGACCAGAGAGAGACACAAGAGAGAGATCAGTCGGGACCAGAGAGAGACCATAGAGAAAGACCAGAGAGAGAGACCAGAGAGAGACACAAGAGAGAGAGAGGCTAGAGAGAGACCAGAGAGGGAGACCAGAGAGAGACACAAGAGAGAGATCATTTGGGACCAGAGAGAGACTAGAGAGAGAGACCAGAGAGACCAGAGAGAGAGACTAGAGAGAGAGACCAGAGAGAGAGACCAGAGAGAGAGACTAGAGAGAGAGACTAGAGAGGGAGACCAGAGAGAGAGACCAGAGAGAGATCATTTGGGACCAGAGAGAGACCAGAGAGAGAGACCAGAGTGAGAGACCAGAGAGAGAGACTAGAGAGGGAGACCAGAGAGAGAGACCAGAGAGAGAGACTAGAGAGAGAGACCAGAGAGGGAGACCAGAGAGAGAGACCAGAGAGAGAGACTAGAGAGAGAGACCAGAGAGGGAGACCAGAGAGAGATCATTTGGGACCAGAGAGAGAAAAAAAATCTTTTTTCTTCCTTAACAACTGCAGCTATAATCCTGGTGTAGATTATAAAGTGCTCAGAGCTGTAGAAGAAAAACCAACTCCACAGAATCTGCATAAAACCCCGAGAGACGGCATTAGCAGCGAGAGAAGAGTCTGACGCAGAGTCAATATTGTGGAAGAGGAGACAGAGAAAAGTGGTTTAAAGGAAACACACTGTGAGGTTTTAAACATGTGACGATAGTGTTGTCACCGACAGAGAGGAAGTTTAAATATCACCGATTATCACTCAGTTTGAGACTGAAGGAATGTAATGTTCATGAGTTCCCCGTTTACAAGGAGACGCTGCGACAGTAAAGCGCTAGAGTGTGGTGTCGGTTTGGTCTTTTGTTTACATGGAGACTCAAAAGCATTGAGAAACAGCCTCCAGAGTGGAACAGAAGAGACACGCGGCTCAGCGAGGGCCGTTTCACAGCTGTGTGAAGAAAAAAGTGTGAATCACCAGAAACATTCCTCTCCACAGTCTCCTCAATGCACACCTCTCTCTCTTCAGCTCCAGGGGCCGGTGTTGTGTCGGAGCCCGGTGTGTGGCCCCCGGCTGTGGTCTACAGTGGGGCCCTCACACATGTGTCCAGGGCCTTAAGGTTTATATAGATGAGGCCCCATTTGTCCCTCTGTGTTTGTGCCAGATATAAAAACCCCAGAAATGGCCTCGAATCACACAGACATCATTAGAGAATCACTGTGGGAGAGAGCAGAGAGAGCAGTAGAGAGAGAGACTAGGAAGAGACCAGAGGGAGACCAGAGGGAGATCAGAGACAGACCAGAGAGAGACCAGTGAGAGGCCAGAGAGGCCAAAGAGAGACCAGAAAGAGACAGAGAGAGACCAGTGAGAGAGAACACAGGAAGAGCAGGGAAACCAGAAAGAGAGCAGGGACAGACCAGATAAAGAGACAAGAGAGGAACCATAGAGAATCTAGAGAGAGACCAGAGAGAGACCGGGAAGATCCCATAGAAAGACCACAGATAGAGCAGAGAGCGACCAGAAAGAGACCAGAAAGGGACCAGAGGAGAGACAGACTAGAGCGGGATCAGCAAGACAGACTACAGAGGGAGACAGACAAAAAGAGATTAGAGGGAGAAGAGAGAGATCAGGGAAAGAAGAGAGAGGGACCAAAAAGAGACCAGGGAGAGACCAGAGAGACCCCACATAAAAACCACAGAAATGGCCTTGCATCATGCCGAGATCATTAGTGAGCGAATAGCCGTGTGAAAAATGAGGAGAAAGGTGCTAAACTAGCGAGCGTGTGTCATCTTCCACACCTTTATAACCGTTTTGCCCTTCCATCCCAATATACATGTAAATTCCATGGCTCCATCGCATCGTACGGACGTAGCTTTAGCGGCTTTAGCTCCTGAGAATTTCCAAAGACGTTAGCTTCTCTCTCTTATGGCGCGCGTCTCGATTATGTCATTTTGTGTGTCCTGCGTCGTGCTGTTTTTTATGTCTTTGCCGAGAGATCTGAATCCTGACAGATCATTAGTCATAGCGGGCTTCCCCCTCCCCCGCCACCTCCTCCTCTCTCAATCTGCACTCCCCCAATGCGCTTCTCTCCTTTCCCTTTTCTATTATGCTGGAATTTAGAGTCAGTGAAACGGGGTCCTCTGGTACGGAGGCCTTTGAAGCACAAATGATACTCAAAAACTGGTTATTTTGTAGGTTTTTGTTCATGGTGGAGAGAGAGAGACCAGAGGGAGGCCAGAGAGAGACTAGGGAGAGAGACAAGGGAGGGAGACCAGAGAGAGAGACCAGAGAGGGACCAGAAAGAGAAATAAGAGAGAGACCAGAGCGAGACCAAAGAGAAGTCAGAGAGAGAGACATGAGAGCAAGACCAGAGAAAGAGAGACCAGACAGAGACCAGAGAGAAGTTAGAGAGAAAGACCAGAGAGACCACAGAGAAAGACCAGAGAAAGAGAGACCAGACGGACCAGAGAGAAGTCAGAGAGAGAGACCAGAGAAAGAGAGACCAAACAGGGACCAGAGAGAAGTCAGAGAGAGAGACCAGAGAGAAAGACCCGAGAGACCAGAGAGAGAGGCACAAGATAGACTAGAGAGACCAGAGAAAGGCCTGACAGAGAGAGAGAGACCATCCTCTCCCTCCTCCTCCTCTTCCTCCCCCTCCTCCCTGTGTGTGACCTGAGTTCTCGGCTACATCATTCTGACACATAATTATCTGTGGATCTTTAATCACCTGTGCAGGAGATAAAGTGCCGGAGACACCAGCGGAGGTCGCGTCTCCAAATCAAAGTGCTAGCACGACGCGGAGACAAGGCGCTGTAACCGACGGCAACCTGCTTTATACGGGACAGAGCTCCTGATCGCGGTGTCAGCAAAACAGAGGAGGAACGTGAAATACAAGGACCAGAGAGACCCGAAAAGGACCAGAGAGAGAAACTAGAGAGAGAGAGAGAGCAAGACCAGAAAAATACCAAAAAGAGACTAGAGAGGCCAGAAAAAGACCAGAAAGAGGGACTAAAGGGAGACAAAAGAGAGAGCGAGTGACCAGAGAGAGACCAGAGAGTGAGAGAGATCAGAGAGAGAGACAAGAAAGAAAGACAAGAGAGATCAGCGAGAGGCCAGAGAGAGATACTAGAGAGAGAGGCAAATAAAGACCAGAAAGAGAGACACCAAGAGAACACATTCGAACACTTGAAGTTTGTCTATAGACCCTGCATGGTCACTTCTTCATTCCAGACTGAGCAACATGGGTCAAAACCTCACACCCTTTAACCTGCCCACAGTACAGAAGTCTGTAGTGTATAGTCTACAGTAATCTATTGCCCCAAAACATTCAATACAAACCAGCTGCTAAAGATACAAGCAACTCCTCAAACTTGGTCAGCAAAGTTACAATTATAACTTTATAGTGAGTAAGACATCTTAAGTGCAAGGTCACACAAAGCGCTTCTCTCACTCACAACAGGGGAAACTGTAACACCTGGAGGAAACCAAGTGAGGTAGACACAAGGAGAATATGCAAACTCCATACAGACCCAGGACCAGAGAGAGACGAGAGAAAAAACAGGGAGACAAGAGAAAAAAAACAGAGAGAGAGACAACGCCGAAAGACCAGAGTCAAGAGAGAAAGACACCAGAGAGAGAGCTTGACTAGAGAGAGGGGTCAAAGAGAGACCAGAGAGAGACGGGAGGGATACAGGAGAAAGAAACTAGAGAGACCAGAGGGAGAATAACAAAAGAGGGGGACTAGAGAGACACAAGAGCAGGAAACTGGAGAAGGAGACCATACAGTGAGGCCAGAGATACTAGAGAGAGAATCCAGAAAGAGACTAGAGAGAGAGAGACCAGAGAGAGACCAGCGAAAGACTAGAGAGAGACCAGAGAGAGACCAGCGAAAGACTAGAGAGAGACCAGAGAGGGACCAGAAGGAGAGCAAATGTTTTAAATGCTAGGGGAAATCGGAGCACCAGGGGGGAACCTACTCAGACACCTGGACCACATGCAAACTCCAAACAGAGAGGAGGACCTTCTTGCTAACCACTGCCCCAATGGTGCTCCTCAGGTTGAATTGACTAAACTTCATGTTCCAATCGCACAGAAGCAGATTTTCTTACCGTCGTCTCGTTTCCTCTTCTCGCCGTTGGTTCGGGGGATTCCCAGGATGCCGTTGATGGAGTAGGATCCCGCGGGGTCATTGGAGGCGCTGGTGACCGGAGGAGATATAGTGCTGGGGACTGGACCAGGAGAAGAATGAGTAATGTCTATACACTGGTGCCTGGTATATGGCAGGGGTGATGTGTTCTCAAAAATAACCCATGATAAGTGAAGTCCTTGAAGTAGCAGCTGTATGTTCTGGTCTCTCTCTCTGGTCTCTCGATGGTCTCTCTCTTCTCTCTGGTCTCTCTAGTCTCTCTCTGGTATCTCTCAATGCAAACTCTACACAACAGGCCATGGATGGGAATTTGAACCCAGGACCAGAGAGAGATAAGAGAGAGAGAGACCAGAGAGAGACCAGAGAGACTAGAAACCAGAGAACGACCAGGGAGAGACTAGAGAGATGGAGACCAGTATTTTGCAGACACTCACTGTGGGGATGTTTTGAGCCGAAACATTACATACACCAGCTTCAATGTGTGTGTGTGTGTGTGTGTGTGCTCTGTTACCGATTGTGTGTACGGGAGACGTTAGCGAGGATCCGTCTGGCGAGGGATGAAACGGCTGCTGCACTTTGGTTCTGATGATCCTGGAGACAAAACACAGAAAACAACACAAATATTAAGTCCTAATATTCACAAATGACATGGGTCTACAGCCTCAGTCCTGGATCTACAGCCTCAGTCCTGGATCTACAGCCTCAGTCCTGGATCCACAGCCTCAGTCCTGGATCTACAGCCTCAGTCCTGGGTCTACAGCCTCAGTCCTGGGTCTACAGCCTCAGTCCTGGATCTACAGCCTCAGTCCTGGATCTACAGCCTCAGTCCTGGATCTACAGCCTCAGTCCTGGATCTACAGCCTCAGTCCTGGATCTACAGCCTCAGTCCTGGATCTACAGCCTCAGTCCTGCCTCTCCATCCTCCTGAGCCTCAGCCTCAGCCTCGGTCCTGTCTTCCTCACACACTATTGATCGTCTGTTTGGTGGAAAAGGGAAAAGCATTTGTGGATTAGCAGAGAGTGAACCCAAAGCGATGCAAATACGCAGCTATAAATTACATGTGACAGGAAGGCGATAGTCCCTGATCGGTCGGCCCTCGCCTTGGCCTCAGGATCGGGTTGCGTTAATCTGACGGGCGCGAAGGGAGCCACCTCGTCCTGGGCTTTGGTAAACTCTCTCTGGAGGTCCGGTCGAGATTCAGTAAAAAGATTTTTGGCGAGAAATGTGGAAAGAGCTGAAATTCTACTTCCTTTCAAAAGTTTAAAATATGTCTGAAAATTTGTCAGGGAATTATAATGTGATTCTCACTGGTCTCTCTCTAGTTTCTCCCTGGTCTCTTTCTTTCTAGTCTCTCACCGGTCTTTCACTGGTCCCTCTCTATTGCTCTCTCTTATTCTTCTTTGCTTTATATAGTCCCTCTCTCTGGTCTCTTTCTGATCTCTCTCTTGATCTCTCTCTCTGGTCTCCATCTGATCTCTCTCTCTGGTCTCTCTCTCCAATCTCTTTCTGGTCTCTCTCTGATCTCTCTCTATGATCTCTCTCTCCAATCTCTTTCTGGTCTCTCTCTGATCTCTCTCTCTCTCTATGGTCTCTCTCTCCAATCTCTCTCTGGTCTCTCTCTGCTCTCTCTCTATGATCTCTCTCTCCAATCTCTTTCTGGTCTCTCTCTGGTCTCTCCCACAATCACAATATTTATGAACCATGTGCAGACTGTAGACTGTGGACTCTCCATTGGGCCCATGTATCGACAGACTCATTCCTTCTCTTCTTTTTCCCATAACAGTTTTTGCGGCCGCGGCCTGGAGCCGGCGCGTAAATCCAAACGCTTTATTCGATGTCCACGTTGTCCGTATCGAAGAAGCAGTTTAGCAGTAGGAATTAACGACGCCGCTGTAGCAGAAAATCCCCCAAAGAGATATTAAAATTGCTTCATGTTTGGATCAATAGCAGAGAGTGGGATTGGAGTGCGTGTGTGTGTTTGTGTGTAGGTGTGTGTGTGTGTGTTATATTAATACAGCTCAACACTTTGTCAAAAAACAAACATGGGAGACGTCAATGAGCCTTACTGATGCTAAAGCTGGGGTCCCTGACTTTGAAACCACAACAAATGAACTGTAATAGATTCTAGGTCCTGATTCTGAAACTGTTTGATTCAATCACTAGTTTTTTGTATGAAAGAGACCAGAGAGAGAGAGAGCGAGAGAGAGAGAGAGAGAGAAAGAGAGAGAGAGAGAGAGAGAGAGAGAGAGAGAGAGAGAGAAAGAGCAGAGAGAGAGAGAAAGAGAGAGAGAAAGAGCAGAGAGAGAGAGCAAGAGAGTAGAGAAAGAAAAGTAATTAAAAGTCCTGGATCTACAGCCTCAGTCCTGGATCTACAGTCTCAGTCCTGGATCTACAGTCTCAGTCCTGGATCTACAGTCTCAGTCCTGGATCTACAGTCTCAGTCCTGGTTCTACAGCCTCAGTCCTGGATCTACAGTCTCAGTCCTGGATCTACAGTCTCAGTCCTGGATGTACAGTCTCAGTCCTGGATCTACAGTCTCAGTCCTGGATCTACAGCCTCAGTCCTGGATCTACAGTCTCAGTCCTGGATCTACAGTCTCAGTCCTGGATCTACAGTCTCAGTCCTGGGTCTACAGCCTCAGTCCTGGGTCTACAGTCTCAGTCCTGGGTCTACAGTCTCAGTCCTGGATCTACAGTCTCAGTCCTGGATCTACAGCCTCAGTCCTGGATCTACAGTCTCAGTCCTGGATGTACAGTCTCAGTCCTGGATCTACAGTCTCAGTCCTGGGTCTACAGCCTCAGTCCTGGGTCTACAGTCTCAGTCCTGGGTCTACAGCCTCAGTCCTAGATCGACACCCTCATTTCATAATTTTGCTGAATCCGCTGCTTGGTAAAGTCCTACGCGACGGCTGATGTTTTGAATGAGGCCTTTACACAAATACATTGAATTGAAATATTCTCCAAACTCAATTAAAAAACGCCTGTGTGTTTCTATGGCCCCTGAAAGCGCCGCAGAACAAGCCTCTTCTTCCTCTAATTAGAACAATCCTCGGCGTTTAACTCGACGTAAAGGCAATTACATAGATTCGAATGGAGCCGGTGCTGAGGAGGAGAAACGTTTGTGTCTAATTACACACATCTAAACTGGCTGCGTTTCTGTTTCTAATAGAGTCTTGTTTCTCGCAATTATCCACAATCATAACCAATTTCCTCTGGAGCAGCAGGAGAAAGGAGGCGGCCACAGCGAGACTATTCACCAAACACACACTGGAAATGACTTCGAAGGACAGTGGCGATGGAGAGAATCGTATCACAGGGTTTTATATGTATAGAGAGAGAGACGACTGAGAGAAAAGTGTGATTCTGGGGTTATTATTGTGGCGGCGACTCAAAGTGTGAGCAGAACAGGATGGAGACATTGAAATGCTGTTAAACTTATAGATAATCACAGTCTGTTAAAAGGAGTAAAGATCCTGGATCCTCAGTCCTGGGTCTACATTCTCAGTCCTGGATCCTCAGTCCTGGATCCACAACCTCAGTCCTGGATCTACAGCCTCAGTCCTGGATCCTCAGTCCTCGATCTACAGCCTCAGTCCTGGATCCTCAGTCCTGGGTCTACAGCCTCAGTCCTCGATCTACAGCCTCAGACCTGGATCCTCAGTCCTGGACCTACAGCCTCAGTCCTTGCTGATGATTTTGGGTCTAAGGATAGGCATGTATTAACATTCCTGGACAGTGGTCTTCTATGTGTTTGTTATTACTCCATATCCTGTGTTTCGAGTGTTTGATTCTCTGATCTGCTGTCTGCGAATCGACAAGTCCTCCTTATGTCTACACAAAAATAAATGTAATTGAATAAATGTCCTTAGACCTTCCTGCCTCTGTAAGGAACCAGTCAGAGTCCAGGCCGTGTAGCTGCCGTGGTCTGGAGCTGGGGGGGGGGGGAATTGGCCTGTTTGGTGGCGGTGGGGGATCCTCCAGGGGCCTCAGGCTATTGATCGCCTTCATGTTGAGGCTAACGCAGGTGATTGTGGAGGGAGTGTGAGCGGCCAGATTGAAATGCTCCACAGAGACCGGAGAGAAACCAGGACCTCTTACTCTGAGGCCGACCCAGAAACTCAATGAGAAATCTGTGTCAGCTTCACATGAGGAGGATGTACTGTATAAGTTTTATTTATTGTGTGTGTTTGTTTTGCACATGTGAGGAATGCGTTGTTGATTCTGGAGATTTGTAATTATGAACCTAATTACAATTATTATTATACTCTCTCTGGTCTCTCTCTCTCTCTGATCTCTCCCTTTGGTCTCTCTCTCTGGTCTCACTGTGACTTTCTCTAGACTCTTTCTTGTCTCTCTCTGTTCTATCCGGTCTCCCTCTAGTCTCTCTCTAGTCTCCCTCTAGTCTCTAGTCTCCCTCTTGTCTCTCTCTTGTCTCTCTAGTCTCTCTCTAGTCTCCCTTTAGTCTCCCTCTAGTCTCTCTCTTGGCTCTCTCCTGTCTCTCTCTGGTCTCTCTCTAGTCTCCCTCTATTCTCTGTCTAGGCTCTCTCTTGTCTGTCTCTATTCTCTCTCTTGTCTCTCTAGACTCTCTCTAGTCTCCCTCTAGTCTGCCTATAGTCTCTCTCTAGTCTATCTCCTGTCTCTCTCTAGTCTCGCTTTAGTCTCCCTCTAGTCTCTCTCTTGTCTCTCTCTAGTCTCTCTCTGGTCTATCTCCTGTCTCTCTCTGGTCTCTCTCTAGTCTCGCTTTAGTCTCCCTCTAGTCTCTCTCTTGTCTGTCTCTAGTCTCTCCTGTCTCCCTCTAGTCTCTCTTTAGTCTCTCTCTGGTCTCTCTCTAGTCTCCTTCTAGTCTCTCTCTTGCCTCTCTCTAGTCTCTCTCCTGTCTCTCTCTGGTCTCTCTCTAGTCTCCCTCTAGTCTCTTTCTAGGCTCTCTCTTGTCCCTCTATTCTCTCTCTAGGCTCTCTCTTGTCTCTCTAGTCTCCCTCTAGACTCTCTCTAGTCTCCCTCTAGTCTCTCTCTTGTCTCTCTCTAGTCTCTCTCTGACCAACAGTCTTAAATATGTGGGGTATATCTCAATAACACAGTGGAATTTGTGCCCGTTCTTCTCTCACCTGTTGATGGACGAGACGCTGGGGACCGTGTCGTTGTCGCACACTCCTTCTGCCAGAAGTCTGTCCCGAATCTCCCACGCAAACATGGTGGGGTTCTGTCTCTTATAGTCTGCAATTTTATCCACTACTTTGGGCGTCGCCACTTTAGGCTTGGAGCCTCCGATTACGCCAGGTTTGATGCTGCCGGTCTCGTAATATCTGCAAAAGATACATACAAAATATAACATTAGCTAGCACATACATAAGCACCCATATACGATTGATAGAGCGAGAGAAAGACAGACAGCGAGAGAGAGAGAGAGAGAGAGAGAGACAGATACATACATAGAAAATATGTTATATGTTATAAAATATGACAAAATATCCCTGAGTCATTATTGGACTCTTTGGGCAGAGGATGGTCCTCTCTTTGTCACTTTTATGTCCGAAAAATCTGATAGGAAGCTCTGGCTCATGCTCTGGTCTCTCTCTGGTCTCCCTCTGGTCTCTCTCTGGTCTCTCTCTGGTCTCCCTCTGGTCTCTCTCTGGTCTCTCTCTGGTCTCCCTCTGGTCTCTCTCTGGTCTCCCTCTGGTCTCTCTCTGGTCTCTCTCTGGTCTCCCTCTGGTCTCTCTCTGGTCTCTCTCTGGTCTCCCTCTGGTCTCTCTCTGGTCTCTCTCTGGTCTCCCTCTGGTCTCTCTCTGGTCTCTCTCTGGTCTCTCTCTGGTCTCCCTCTGGTCTCTCTCTGGTCTCTCTCTGGTCTCTCTCTGGTCTCTCTCTGGTCTCCCTCTGGTCTCCCTCTGGTCTCTCTCTGGTCTCTCTCTGGTCTCCCTCTGGTCTCTCTCTGGTCTCTCTCTGGTCTCCCTCTGGTCTCTCTCTGGTCTCCCTCTGGTCTCTCTCTGGTCTCTTTCTAGTCTCTTTCCGTTCAATCTGTCTGGTCTCTCTCTGGTCTCTCTCTGGTCTCTCTCTGGTCTCCCTCTGGTCTCTCTCTGGTCTCTCTCTGGTCTCTCTCTGGTCTCTCTCTGGTCTCCCTCTGGTCTCTCTCTGGTCTCTCTCTGGTCTCTCTCTGGTCTCTCTCTGGTCTCTCTCTGGTCTCTCTCTGGTCTCTCTCTGGTCTCCCTCTGGTCTCTCTCTGGTCTCTCTCTGGTCTCTCTCTGGTCTCTCTCTGGTCTCTCTCTGGTCTCTCTCTGGTCTCTCTCTGGTCTCCCTCTGGTCTCCCTCTGGTCTCTCTCTGGTCTCCCTCTGGTCTCTCTCTGGTCTCTTTCTAGTCTCTTTCCGTTCAATCTGTCTGGTCTCTCTCTGACCTTTCTCTGGTCTCTCTCTCTGGTCTCTCTCTCTGGTCTCTCTCTGGTCTCTCTCTCTGGTCTCTCTCTCTGGTCTCTCTCTGGTCTCTCTCTCTGGTCTCTCTCTGGTCTCTCTCTCTGGTCTCTCTCTGGTCTCTCTCTCTGGTCTCTCTCTCTGCTCTCTCTGGTCTCTCTCTCTGGTCTCTCTCTGGTCTCTCTCTCTGGTCTCTCTCTCTGCTCTCTCTGGTCTCTCTCTCTGGTCTCTCTCTGGTCTCTCTCTCTGGTCTCTCTCTGGTCTCTCTCTCTGGTCTCTCTCTGGTCTCTCTCTCTGGTCTCTCTCTGGTCTCTCTCTCTGGTCTCTCTCTCTGGTCTCTCTCACTGGTCTGTCTGTCTGAACCTGTTCTAAAGTTGTGACAAAGGCCAATAATCATAAAAACTAGTGATAAGAGCAAACCGTTTTGATAAATAATGATTTAGTTCATTTTTGTGGTTTTAAAATTGTGTACCCCAGCTTCAAAACAACAATTAGCTTAACAACATTCCAGATAATGCTTAATGAATTAGGGATTTCTCAGTAAAGACTTTAGCGTGGCCTTTTTTTAATTTGGGAGACACGCGAACAAGCTAGCATTACTCAAAACGTGCTATTATGCTAATCGCTAGCTAATGCACCACGCGTATCTCCTTATAAAATTAATTCATTTGGCCATTTTAACTCATTTTCCGCTTGGCTTGGCTCCATTCACACCGCGGTCCTTCTCTCCCTTCTACAGAAGTCCAGGATATTGGCGTTTTTTGTATTGAAATTAGCCGCACGCTTGACTGGACTGGAAAGCAGTTGAAGTTTAGCGTTTAGCTAAGCTGCAGTGGGTTAGCGAAAAAGGTTAAAATTACTAGTAAATATTTTGTATGTGAATGGGTATAAAGCACAAATATACAAAATAAGACACTATTGTACAAATAATTAACAATAATAGCAATAAACATTAGTATGAACAAAGACAAAAGACGGAGGAAGGAAAATAAACAAAAATACCAACTCTGACGCACAAAAGAAGTCGTACAACTTTATAAAGTCGTTGATTCCCCGCGACAGATCAGAGAATCAAAGACAGGAAAAGCAATGACAACAAACACATAAGAGTGTTTGTCGTCCCGTTCTCTAGTTCATAGAGAGCGGGAGAGACCATAGGCTAGAGAGACCAGGAAGAGACCAAGGAGAGACCAGGAAGAGACCAGGAAGAGACCACAGAGTGACCAGTGAGACGTTAGCTTCTATGACTCATTGATCGTTAGCTTCTATGACTCATTGATCGTTAGCTTCTATGACTCATTGATTGTTAGCTTCTGTGACTCATTCACCGTTAGCTTCTATGACTCATTCACTGTTAGCTTCCATGACTCATTCACCGTTAGCTTCCATGACTCATTGATCGTTAGCTTCTGTGACTCATTGATCGTTAGCTTCTGTGACTCATTGATCGTTAGCTTCTGTGACTCATTCACCGTTAGCTTCTATGACTCATTCACCGTTAGCTTCTATGACTCATTCACCGTTAGCTTCTGTGACTCATTGATCGTTAGCTTCTGTGACTCATTCACCGTTAGCTTCTATGACTCATTCACCGTTAGCTTCTATGACTCATTCACCGTTAGCTTCTGTGACTCATTGATCGTTAGCTTCCATGACTCATTCACCGTTAGCTTCTATGACTCATTCACCGTTAGCTTCCATGACTTTTAGCCTGTGTTTAAAGTGTTTCATTTGCTAGAACTTTGTTAAGTCCTATCAAATAAAAAATCAATAAAAATCAAATAAATTGAATTGAATTTGAAGTCCTCAAAACGACACTACATCCCTCACGTTGTTAGCTTAGCCCAAGCCCCGGCGATCCAAGATGGCGCCCTATTCAAATGAATGGTTGTGCTCAGTGGCGCTTTGTGACGGGGCTGAAAGATTAGCGGAAGTTGCCTGAAACTCGCAAAGAACTTTGGGAAACTCGTCTGTATTTGGGCATCGTCTGGTCCTCCCGGTTCTGCGCAGTGGATGATCTCCCATAATGCGTTGCGCCAAACACACGTGTGTGGGTCTCACACCGGGTCTCACGCACGTGCACAGAGGGGCTCGGCCGCGCTCTGACCAATCAGAGCAGTTCATCAGAGCGGGAGTTAGAGCGAGAGCCAGAGGAGCAGAGTTTGTGGCACTAAAGTGTGGATTTAAACAAAACCGAAGGATTTAAGAAGAAAAAAAGTTCAGGACGACAAGGGACACTAAAATCCCCACAAAATCCGATCTTTATTAAAGCTGTAGGTTCTCTGTCAGCTGAGGTTGAGCTGTTTTAATATGCATTGAGTTCTATGGGGAAAATTTCTGGGTAGCCCACGTGAATTTAGTCTGGTTCAGTCTGCAGTACCGCGAGAATCCCCTGAGCACATGAGTTATTCAGCTACAAGCTAGTAATACCCTATCCAGTTATTATAATACATCCATGGCTTAGCCCCCGTCGTGCATCACGTCATAAGTGTTTTATGGGGTCATACCCGGGTCCGTACCTGCCGAGGATCTTGCTGACGCAGCCGTGGCTCACGCGCAGCTGGCGGGAGATGTCGCAGGGCCGGACCCCCTGGTGGGCCAGCTCCACGATGCGCTGCCTCACCACGTCAGGCAGTGGGCGGCCGTTCACGAACACCCCGCCCAGCTGGTTCACCCCGCCGTGCCCTGCGAAGGAGACAACAGCGCGCGTGGCACACAGACCCGCGACATTACATACAGGCAGACGAGGCAGGTTTATTTGTTTGGCACAGTCCATATCACTATTACACCCTGCAGGGCCTACTTCTTTCTCTGGAGTCTCTCTCTTGTCTCTCTCTTGTCTCTCTCTTGTCTCTCTCTTGTCTCTCGCTCTCTGGTCTCTCCCATGTTTGTATGGTACAGTTCATAAGGCAATGACTCAAAATGATGACCAAAACAAGAATGAGTCGTAAATAACTCATAAATAATCACAGTGCATTAAAAAGTGTAAAGATATATCTTTCAGAAATGTTTTTGACCTGCATTTTAACATTATCAGAGAATAAGCCGGTCTCACATTTTCAGGAAGACTGTTACAGATTTTATCTGCATCAGTCTGAAATTTAGCCTTTAGTTCTCACTCTGTGACCAGCAGGAGGCCTGTCCCATGTGCTCCTCAGAGTCCCAGCAGGAGGCCAGTCCCTGTGCTCCTACCAGCAGGAGGCCAGTCCCTGTGCTCCTCAGAGTACCAGCAGGAGTCCAGTCCCTGTGCTCCTCAGAGTACCAGCAGGAGGCCAGTCCCTGTGCTCCTCAGAGTCCCCCTTGGTACATATGGCACTACATGACACAGATGTACTTTGGTGCGAGGCCATGGAGAGAAACAGAGCTGCTTTAAAGTCTCTGAGCCACAGGACACAGAGACCTGAGAACTGGACTAATGAGAGGAGTCAGATGAGTTGAGGCAGAGTTATTATAGCTCTTAGGCATGACCACTGGTCCATATGTTTATGCCTCTCAATATGGGCCTCCCTGAGGTTTTTAACTTTTTTCACTAGTTTTTTCTTGTTGTTGTTGTTGTTGTTGTTGTCCCTGATGCAGGAGGGTCAGTGATGATCCAGAACATTTAACAACATTTATGGACAGTATATCCCACTCCATATGGACTAATGTCTCTGGTCTCTCTCTGGTCCCTCTCTGGTCCCTCTCTGGTCCCTCTCTGGTCCCTCTCTGGTCCCTCCCTGGTCTCTCTCTGGTCTCTCTCTGGTCTCTTTGAAATGTAACACATGTTACGAGCTTCAGATGCAAATGCAAGGTTAAAATTGCACATACATTATCTAAGTCTACATTAATAAATACAATCTCTAACTTTAGCATCATCTCTCATAATCAATAAGCCTTTATTGTTTGATTTTCTAATTGGCAACGCACGCACGCACGCACACACACACACACACACAACACACACACACACACACACACACACACACACACACACACACACACACACACACACATACACACACACACAGGATTTTAATTGATTGACCAGAGAGCAGCGACTGACGCCAGAGCTCCTTCTTGCCAAGTGTCGCGCGCTGCCAGGCTTGACTCACGCTGAAAACACTGTTCGCAGGTTTAGCCCCAATTAACCTTCATGATCACGTTTCCAGATAGATTAAAAAACCTCACAGTTCTGAGCTTAGATTATAAATATCGCTCATTAAGTGAATAAAAGAAACAAGTGAGATCTTTGTGGTTTTAGGTCAAAGCAAAGTGGATATTTATATTTGTTGCATACATTGTCGTGCTTTATTAAAATCAGTAAAACAGAGAGAGAATGCAGCACGAGGGAAAATACTGGAGCTTAGAATATAAATAAAATGTGTGTTATTGTCAAATTCATCAGCTGTAACTGTGACAAAACAGGCGAGAAAATGTGTCGCTCGTTAATGCAGAAACATAAGGATTTTCTATCTTAAAATCCACGTGTTTATTATATGTAACAGCGAATACACATATTTATATAATTGTTATTCTAATATGAATGAGTGAATTGGTCGTGGACACAGGAGACAGCTGGAGCCGGACTCACACAAAAGGTTAAAACAATGGACTCTGCACGCGCTCAAAAAACAACATTTCATAATATTCTCTAACGTCATTTATGCGACAAACGTAGATTAATGAATTATAGAATTATTAATACAGATGTGATACATTCAAGCGATGCGTTTCCACCAAATCTGGGACATTTACATGAAAAATACCATTAAAACACATATTAGAATTTGGGTTTTTTTTGTTGCGAGAAGCCAGATCTGCTTTTAGTGCCAAACAAATAAACTTTCCCTCCTTCTTGAGGACATTTTTCACATGTTCTGTCATTAACAACATGTTTAAGATTATAGCTTAAGTACAACAACTTTTAAATGCATTTTTAACGGGAAAAATCGATTTTTGAAAATATTTGTTTTCGTATTATTTCTCGTCTTTTCAAGCAACGAAAGTAAATGGAAAAAATATAATAATAATTATGCACTTTTTGATCATTTAAAGTGGTGCGTTGTAGCCACGTATGGGACATTTACATATATGGTAATTATCGGACACGCACGAGCTCCTATCATTTTAATAACCAGCGAAACACAATACAAATTAATCATGACATTTCTGCCATAGCCAAAAACACACATATACAGCACATGCGCGTGCGTTTCATAGCTATATATTTGAATCAAAGCAATTCCTTGTGTGACACATGTATAGAATCAGAAACGCCATCTTTCCTCTGCTCTGACTCGGTCCCGTCTCGTCCTTTCATTACACGCGAATCATTGAAACGTGGCCAAATATTAACCTCATTTTCGCGGTGATTCTCCACGCGCTGACCTCGCGCACGCCTGGACCCGTGCGTGTCCGCGTGCGTCTGTATCACTGTATTATAAGACATTTAATTATAGATACGATATTATTTCATTCGTCTATATATTGTGTTTAGTTTTTCTTCACATTTATACTTTCGCACAGACATATTTAAAAGCGTCACGTTTGTCTCTGTGCGTCACTTTGGAAACTTGTTTTTCAAAGTGTGCTCTATAAATAAACTGGATTGGGTTGTTTTAGTTCTGTTTTGGGCACAGGGTTGCCAGGTTCACGCGGCGTCAATACACATTTGCATCGGTCAAAATTGGTTTGTTATACTAATAGAAGTAGCAGCAAGTATCGAAGTAGCAGCAGCATGTAATTGATAGTTGTAGTAGTAGTAATAGTATAGTAGTAGTAGTAGTAGTACATGTGTAAGTATGTAAGTATAACCTATCCACGCATTATGCCTGAATATGAAAAGACAGCGAGCTGAATATCTTTTCACATCTTGCCTTTGACAATTGACAATACAGTTTATTATTAATATTATTATTTGCTGTTTTTGCAAAGGTTCACGCGCTGTCATTACGCATTGGTTTGTTAAACTGAAATAGTAGTAGTAGTAATAGTATTTATTATATATAGTACATGTGCAAATAACCAACTAGGCCTAAATACGAATAGGCAGCGAAGGGAAAATCATTACATTCTAAACAATAACAAAACAATATCAAATTATGTGTTGTTTCATTCTATCTTTGTAAATATGCGCTTTGATTCCTGCTCCATTCTTTAATAATATTTGGGAGACAAATACGATTTTTTTTAAATTCATGTGTCTCCTTTCTCTTTCTCCTGTTTCCGGTTACACGCGTAAAGTGCAGAACATATATTGGATATTGGTGTGTGATCGGATGGCAAAGACAGATACATATAAAAATAATATTAAGGCATTTACGTTATTTTGAGAATGCAAAATTCAATGAATTTGTTTTTTGGACAATTTATATGCAAAATGTTTATGTATTCTCTTATTCTGGGTGAAGGGAATTCATTTAGATTCGCTTAGCACTGTTTTTTGCTCTGGTTAAATTTGTATTGTTTTCAACTTGATATTTAATTAATTCGGACTTTGAGGAGCACATAGGGACTGGCTTCCTCCTGCTGGGACTCTGAGGAGCAGAGGGACTGGGCTCCTCCTGCTGGGACTCTGAGGAGCAGAGGGACTGGGCTCCTCCTGCTGGGACTCTGAGGAGCACAGGGACTGGCCAGAGTCAGGACTAAACATGGGACTACAAAATTTCAATTATACGCCTCTGGAATCTTCCTGGAGATGAAGAGGCCTCATCTCTGTCATTGTTTAAATCCTATATCTGTACATTTAAGTTTTCTGCATTACAATTGAAAAGCGAGTTTTAATTCTTACATCGAGCACTGTTTTTTTTACTATTCGATTGTTTGATGACGAGACAAGAGAACCTATAAATGTACGAGTTTATGCCTGAATGCCATTGTGCGTTATAAATAAATTAGGTTCTTAAAGTCCTTGCATTGGTCTCCTTGGTTCAGGGGCTGCATGTGGCTCTTCCCCGCGGCTCTATACTCACGGTGCATGGCTGAGAAGGGGTCCGCTTTGCAGTGCAGATCCATCGGAAAGCAAAGGAAAGACAAATAATCAACCGAAGCCGCCGTGTCTGCCTCCTTCTCAACACGAAAACGCCAAGAAAAAATGTGGTGATAATATTTATTGTGGGGCAGTTTGTTTGTCCCGGACCGAGCGAGGAAGTTCTGCCCAAAAAGTTGCTCCTCTTTGGGGTAGGTTTCAGCAGTCCGACCCCGGTGTGGAGCAGGAGCCAGACATTCTCACTGTCAATGATGAGTTATGTGAGAGTATTTCACCAGAAAATCATGATATAAAATCGCTACGCACGGATCCAAAAACGTATAAAATTCCCACAGATGCACGGCCTCGCTTCTCCCGTCGTTGAGCTCAGGTTTGGGGCATGGATCCAGAGCTTTCCCCCCCCGGAGCTTGGTGCGTTGGTTCTGGGTCTCTCCGTCCGCCTCCGTGTGTCCTGCGCGGGGCTCGGGGCTGTCTCTCTCTCGCCCCCCTCTTTCTTTCAGACCACTTTTGCTCCGACACGGCTCACTTTCTGCACGGATGAGTTATCAGACAAAAGCGACGCATGTGATTCGCCGGCGACGTAACCCGTGGGGTCTGCACGAGGTGGTCTCTGTGGCGTGCGCGCAGAAGGGGCGGGGGGAGGTATAGAGCCGTAGCGCGGGTGTCACTTTGAAACAGCTGCTTTTGCACAATTTTTATTTAAAACTAATTATTATAATGTCGCATATTATCCCCCATGTGATCGCCGTTGTATTTATTTCTCTTTGTACAACCATATTATGTGGACAAATAAGACCAGGCCAAGCTTTTTTCCTCTTATTATATTGGAAAAGAAGATGTTATATATTCAACCTGGTTCAACAAAAGAGCCCTGGGAGTCAGTTTACGCCGCTTTGGGCTGAGAATGGACTAAAATCTTTATCTTTTCAACAAAAAATTAAAGTTGTGATTATGCGCTTGTGCGTGGGACATGAACTATTGTGATAGATGTTAGAATTAATCCTTGTTTTAGCTTTAAGAAAATCTTAGTGAAGGCCTTTCGCACGAGGACTCCCAGAGCAGTATTTTGACGGCTCCCATTCAAATCAACGACACAATTTCAGTTAATTCATAGTAAGTAATACCATGTCATTAAAAATCCACGGACATGAAAGATTCAGAGACAGCCACAAAGCTTTAAAGATTGTGCATATGAGATACGCTTCCAAAACTAAAAGCCTTCAAAGTGCCTGTTCTGTGTGTGCGCTACAGAGGTGGAGAGGCCAACCAACGGCCCGCGGACCCAGGTGGACCGCAAACTGTTTTTAATAGGCCTTCAACTTTAAAATGAGCATCTTGTTCATGTTTTAAACACAGATAATTGTCCCAGTTTGAACGATCTCATGTGTTATAGCTTCTTTAAGGCCATGATCCACGAGAGACCGGTTTTTCTTTTATGGAGTGATTGTTTTAGTGGTTTGATGAAACTGAGGTTTTGTGGATCTCACACTAAACACTTTTGAGGCAATTTCTGATTTATTGACTTTTAGTAATTTGAGCATAAATTAAACATTCATAAGTATTTACAATATTTACATTCCTATAGTTTATCAGATACTCACAGGCAGGTCAAACTCAGGCCCTTGGGCCCAATCCGGCCCGCGAGACCATTTTAGTGGCCCTTGAAATTATTTGCAATTATCACTGTTACAGTTTGGGAATAAAATGGAATACTGTGGAATATCAAAGGACTATGGAATACAATATAGAATACTGAAGTAACTATTATAATGGTCTGTGATACTTAGATTTGTTCTAAAATTTGTTCTTAACTAACATGTAATTAAGTTAAAAGTAAATAAGAGGATTTTAAAAAACCTCACTTTTTGAACAAAACTCTCTGGGCTATGGTCTTCATGATCCAAGTAGAAAATCCTCCTGTACCTTTAGGTTAGGCCCAAGATTTGTCTTTTATCAATAAAACTAGGGTCTAGTTGTCACAATAAAGTGCTTTTAGGTTCTGAGTTTGACACCTCTGCTTTAGTACATTACTATGTTGCCTACTGTTCCCATGGTTTCTCCATGTGTTGGAATATTTAAAATGTCCGTATAAATGTACACTTTTATTTCAATTTGCATTTTGTCAGCTCGAAATGAAGTAATATTATTTAGTATTAATGTTATACATCATCATCTTTTTAAAGTGGTTCCTTTTGTGTTTAATTTAGTAAAAAATTGTTTCCAATTACATTTTGGGTTCATTCATTAAGATTCAGATTCAGGTTTTTGTCATTTGCAGTAAAACCACATTGGAATACATGAGCAAGAGTCCCCAGTGTGCAGCAGACAAATGCATGATTAGCAGGACTAGCCTCCTGCTGGGACTCTGAGGAACACAGGGACCGGCCTCCTGCTGGGACTCTGAGGAGCACAGGGACCGGCCTCCTGCTGGGACTCTGAGGAGCACAGGGACCGGCCTCCTGCTGGTCCCAGAGTCAGGATTGTATCTTCACTCTTTTTATTGCACTGTAATTATCTATGCCCTGTCACATTTTTGTTCAGCACTTTCAGTTTGCCTTCTGTATGAACTGTGCTATACAAATAACCCGTATTCCCATCCTATCATTTGCATATGATCGAGTATGGGTGTCTGTGAAACGTTGACGCTCGCTGCGGTTCCACGTGTCTCCTGCAGGCGGCGCTGGGTCATTTCAAGCCAAACTACGCCAGTGTAAATGAAGTTTTGACGCTATAAGATCTCTGCTACTTGTTATGTGCTCGTGTAATGAATTGCTCTAACCCATCCACGTTATTTGTATAGCACAATCACAGGTAATCACAGGTAATCACAGGTAATCCATAACATTCACCACTGTGTTTTATTTCCGGGTGAGATGGACAAATATAAAAGCACAAATATATGTTTCTTATCAGTTTTAGTTCTAATTCAGCCATGTTTAGTTTAGTGTCTGTGAGACGTGGACCATTGACTTTCTGTGTGATTATAAACAATAGAAACCTTCGCTGTGGTCCTGAACTACAGCATCTGAGACATCACATGTTATTTATATGGAACACAAACACAATCCAGCACACAGACATATACGACTTATCACAGCAAAATCTCTCTGGTCTCTCTCTCTCTCTGGTCTCTCTTTCTGGTCTCTCTCTCTCTCTCTCTCTGGCCTCTCTCTGGTCTCTCTTTCTCTATCCTCTCTCTCACTCTGGTCTTTTTCTCTGGTCTCTCTCTCTCTCTCTCTCTCTCTCAGGCCTCTCTCTCTGGTCTCTCTCTCTTCTCTCTCTAGTCTCTCTTTCTCTCTTTCTGGTCTCTCTTTCTTGTCTCTCTGTGGTCTCTTGCTGGTTTATTTCTCTGGTCTCTATAGTCTCTCTCTCTCTGGTCTCTCTTTCTGGTCTCTCTCTCTCTGGTCTCTCTCTCTCTCTCTGGTCTATTTCGCTGGTCTCTCTCTCTCTCTGGTCTCTCTCTCTCTAGTCTTTCTCTCTCTGGTCTATTTCTTTGATCTCTCTCTATGGTCTCTCTCTCTGGTCTCTCTCTCTCTAGTCTTTCTCTCTCTGGTCTATTTCTCTGGTCTTTCTCTCTCTCTCTAGTCTCTCTCTCTCTGGTCTATTTAAGTAAGTAAGTAAGCTTTATTTATCTGGTCTCTCTCTCTGGTCTCTCTCTCTCTGGCCATAATTGTATAAAAACAACATTATTCAACCCTGTACTTATCATAACACATTAAAATCTCATTCACTTCCTACATATAGTTTATCTCTCCGTCTCCACGCGGGGCCCGTGCGCGTCTTGCTCCTATTACCTCGTGGTCATGACAGCTTTGGGGATAATTTCTCTCCCCCCTGTCACCCCCCCCCCCCCCCCCCCCCCCCCCCCCCCCCTGTCACCCCCCCCGCCCCCCCCCCCCCCACCCACCCCCCCCCCCCCTCCCCTCTCTCTCTCTCTCTCCTCTCTCTCTCTCTCTCTCTTTTTGCCTGTTTTTTGGTCTGATCTTTCCTGGTACAATATGCAGCGGCACTATAGGCAGTAATTTCACAGTCCAGTGCGCGACTCCCTCAAAGCACAAAGACCTCTGCGTCCCCCCCCTCCCTCCATCTCTCTTCCTCTCACTCTCTCACTCTCTCTCTCTCTCTCTCTCTCTCTCTCCTCTCTCTCTCTTCTCTCTCTCTCTCTCTCTCTCTCTCTCTCTTCTCCCTCCGCCGGGAGGATCGGGAATTAAAGCTGGGATGAGAAAGAGGCTGTTTGGGAATTTTGTGCCCCATAAATAATCGTGTTTATGTGTGTGTATAATAAAAAGCATGTATCGAACACGGCACATGAAGAGCCTTGACATTGACGCGAGAAACGCTATAACAATGCATTTTTCTCATATTAATACGACTTTAAAATCAATCTATAATGTAATGCTAAGTTCCTATAAAGAATTGATAAAGATTTAAAGCAGAAGAATCCACTGATATTTCTGTCATTAAAAACGTGTTGGATTCAAGCGATAGAAAACACACACAAAGTGATATTAATAAGACTTTATACACATAAACACACATGGTTCTGGACACGGGTTAGACACTGTGTCTGAAACATAGAGAGAGGTTTATGTGCAGATGCTCTTCTTCTAAACACAAACATTATTATTATACTATATTACTGCTGCTGTGACTATTGTTCGTAACTTTTAAAATTCTGTATTTATTTGTTTATTTGAATGTATCCCTCTCTCTCTCTCTCTCTCTCTCTATTATAATTGTTGTCATCATTATTGTTGTCATCATTATAATAATAATAATATGATGATGATTATTATTATTATTATTGTTTATATGAGATAGAGGCCCGCGCGCTCACGCAGCAGCTAAACCGAAGTATAATATAAATATTTTATATACACATCTCCCTCCGGTTCATTACTAATCAGACCATTATTATGTGTGAGTGTTTTGCTCAATAACGGTCCCGGGTTCACGTCCTCCTCTGACACACACACGCATGCACGCGCACGTGTCTCTCTCTTTCTTTCTCTCTCTCCCTTGTGTGTGTGCTTGTGTGTGTGTATAGCGCAGGTCATTAGTGTGTGTCTGTGTGTGTGTGTAGCGCAGGTCATTAGTGTGTGTCTCTCTGTGTGTGTGTGTGCGTGTAGCGCAGGTCATTAGTGTGTGTGTGTGTGTGTGTGTGTGTGTGTGTGTGTGTGTGTGTAGCGCAGGTCATTAGTGTGTGTCGATAGCCTATTACACCTGGAATAATGGGGAAAGCACTTAAGGAAGTGACGCGGGAAGAATTCAATGACACGTGTTTGGTCAAAGTCAGGAATAAAGCTGAGACCTGAACTTTACAAACTTAACTTATGTATCTAGACAATGTCGCTGTTAGTTCCATTCTGTATGTGTGTAATATCTACCTCATTCATTCATTCATGAAGAGAGGCTGACGCGCGTGCACCACATATATTTAAAGCACTGACTCTGATTCCTCCACTGTATCTCTGTGTTACATCTGATTTCTGAGTCTCTTTCTGTCACGCGTTGAGTCGCAGCGGACTGTGACGATCCCTCGGTCCCGGGATGAGGAGGCCTGTTCCCGGCTGTGGATTGGGAGCTTTAACGCTCCAGAGACGACAAAACGCGCGAGGGGGGGGGGGAGGCGGGAGGAAGAGAGAGAGAGAGATGAGGAGAGGGAGAGATGGAGAGAGAGAGAGAGAGAGATGAGAGAGAGAGAGAGAAATTCTTTGATGTTGAGTGTGGCCTGTCTCTGTGGCCTACGTCAAGCTAAAACAAAAAATGCCAAAATGCAGAAGCAACATTCCTGTGTTATGGTGTCAATATTACAGAATGTTTTAACTATGTGTTTTTTTTTTTCATTTCATTTCGTACATGCCAAGTTACAAGACCAAAGCAAGATAAAGACAATTGTATAAGTTCACAACAAAAGTATCAAAATAAATGTGTACAAATGTTCAGTTGAATACAGAAGTATGCGTAAATAAAATAATAGTAAAAATAATAATAATATTAATAATACAGATATAGTCAGTGTATTTATGTTGTGTGTGGATTCACTAAAAGTTAAATACGATGAGGCTTATTTCTCGCTCTCAAAACTGTCTGGTTCAAACACTAGGCGTCTGTCGCGTCTTTTAATTAGAATTTTCAGACAGAAAAGTGAATTAAAGAGAGGGCCACCCTCCACACTCACTCAGCCAATCAGCTCTCAGCTCTCAGCCCCAAACCCTCAAATAGTGACTCATAGGGATCCTCACGTTTTCTAATGACGTCCTCAGCATTTACCCGGCGGACAAAGTGCGAGGCGCTCATTCAAACTATTATATTTCCTTCATATCTCACTTTATTATGACAGAAAGACATTCAAAGTAAAGCTGATACACCTGAGTTAAAGGACAGGGCGAGCTCATGGTTACACTATATATGAGACTAAACCACAGCGCGTAAAGTTGCGTGTGGCCTACAGATACGGTGGCATATGGAGCCTAAACGTTACAGCTAATTGGTTAATCATTGACTTATTCCAATAACTTGATTTAATTACTTTATTGATTACAGTATGAAAGAGAATCCACAGAGAGGTGTAAAAGAATCAAAAGCGTTCTATCAATATCTGCTTTTGATGTCTGTCTGTTTGGCCTCTGTCTGTATGGATCGTGAAAAGTGCTAATAAAAACTTTTGTATTTTCTCCATATTTCACTAAATTCTGACGCAAACACATTGATATTAAAGCTGAAACTCTGAGGTTAAAGGAAATATCGTTGGTGTAATTTTCAAATGTTTTGTAATAATGTCTATATACTGTAGAGTCAAAAGTATTATGAGAATTACCTATAGTATAGCGTTATA
The DNA here is from genome assembly GCA_964034765.1 of Knipowitschia caucasica. NCBI lineage: Eukaryota > Metazoa > Chordata > Actinopteri > Gobiiformes > Gobiidae > Knipowitschia > Knipowitschia caucasica. Next base: position 9,878,917 of record OZ035845.1, on the reverse strand, counting down.
TTCTTGCTGGTATCTTGCTCTATGACAGGGACCAGGGAGGGAGACATGAGAGAGTCCAGAGTGAGAGACAAGAGAGAGAGACCAGAGAGAGAGACCAGGGAGGGAGACATGAGAGAGTCCAGAGTGAGAGACCAGAGAGAGAGACCAGGGAGGGAGACATGAGAGAGTCCAGAGAGAGAGACCAGGGAGGGAGACATGAGAGAGTCCAGAGAGAGAGACCAGGGAGGGAGACATGAGAGAGTCCAGAGAGAGAGACCAGGGAGGGAGACATGAGAGAGTCCAGAGAGAGAGACCAGGGAGGGAGACATGAGAGGGACCAGAGAGTCCAGAGAGAGAGACCAGAGTGGGAGACCAGAGAGAGAGAGACCTGAGGAAGGCCAGAGAGAGACTAGAGAGAGAGAGACCAGAGAGAGAGACCAGAGAGAGGCAGAGGCCAGAAAAAGACCAAAGAGAGAGAGAGAGAGAACACGAAAGAGACCAGAGAGAGACCAGCACGTTTGTCACGTCTTTAGCTAACCTATTTTTCCAAACAAAAAAGTTAAACACAGAGGACCACCCTCACTGAACCGTGTTGTTGCTTCACATCCGCTTCTCACCCTCCATTACTCCACTCGAGGTGGTGTCTGCGTGCACCCCGGTGCACGCGCGATTCGGCCTCTGTCAAGCGTGCGCCCCGTGCGTAAAACCCGGCCCCGGAGCAGGTGGAGCGTCAGTTTGCGTCCTCGGTCCTCCGTATACGTGTGAAGATGGATCATTCTGCTCGTCATTAATTGGATCATTGTTGTTACAGCGACATCCCGCGCGCGCTCTGCTTTGGAAGGAGTGTTGTTGTTTTTTATGAATGAATGAATGTTTCGGCCTCGTTCTGATCCAAACTGACAAACGCACTAATAACGTATTGATTGGACTCAGAGCGAAAGAGCAGTTCTATTACAGCTGAAGTTTAAACAGGACTGTTTTGACTTAGTCTGTTTCATCTTCTCTTCAAATAAAGCTGGGATGCGTAAATTTCAAAGCACAAACAATTTAACCATATATACAATCCACGTCACCAGTCCCTGGCTCTAAAACTGTTTTCATATATTTCTGTCTCAGTCACACCTTTGAATCAGTTTTTTCAGACACAAAAGTGACAAAGAGAGGACCATCAGCTCTTAGCCCAGAGAGCCCAAATTGAGGTAGAATCTATTCTTCAGGGAAACTGGAGCACCTGGAGGAAACCTATGCAGACACAAAGAGAACGTGCAAACTCCACACATAAAGGGCCCGTCCCGAACCCAGGACCTCTGTGTGTATGTGCCTGTGTGTGTGTGTGTGTGTACCCGTGTATGTACAGGTATATCTATGTGTGTACCTGCATATGTACAGACTGTGTGTACCTGTGTATGTACCTGTGTGTATATGTGTGCGTGTGTGTGTGTGTGTACCTGCGTATGTGTACCTGTATGTGTGTGTATGTGTATGTGTGTGTACCTGCATGTTCCTGTGTGTGTTTGATGTTAGCAGGTTACTCAGGTAACTTTAACAGCCCTAGAATCTCGCTGCTTGTTGTAAACGTGCTACATAAATAACCTGCACTTTGACCTGAAACACAGATATATAATTAAAAACTGCCACAGGCCTCTTTCTTTTTTCCGAGTTTCTCTGTTATTTTCTAAACATTCAGATTCCAAACATGAGCTGACATTTTACGTGTATCTTTGTGCAGCACTGTGTAAACTTGATAAAATGTGCCATATGAATAAAGTGGATTGGTTCTGCCGTATCTCCCACAGTCTCTCTTATACATATCTGCATTCAGACTCCAGTGTCTCCAAATCAATAAAGTGCAATAACTCTAACCCAGAGTCGTTCGTCAAAGTCTCGTCTCGTCTAATTGAGTCTAATTTCTCTCTTGGTTTCTGCTCATGTTGGAGGTTTTCTCTCCCAGCGCAGGTTGCACTAGTTGGATTATAAAGCACTTAGTTGAATGAGTTTTCACACTGAGGCTGTAGCCCCAGGTCCAACAGACAGAGACGGATTAGCATCTCGTTAGCATAAAGATCAGAGACAAAACTAAATAATTACACGTTATTAATATTGTCTGTTTTTGCAGGAGTTCCAGGGCCGTAAGCAGTGTGTTTGGGGACCGGGGGGCCTGATGGTCATTGACATATAATTGGGAGAAATTATTTAAATATTGGGCTAATTAATTTGAGGATTTGTAATTAATTAATCGCAACTAATAGCATTTTAATCGCATTTAAATATTAGACCTGAGAACAGTGAGAAATAATTTTTTTTGACATGGATTTTTAGTTTACCATTGAATAATGACTGAATACATAAGCTTAAACAACACATGTTCATTGTGGATGATCAGACGGACTTCTTTCCCATCAATAATAATAATGCATCGGTTTTATATAGCGCTTTTCTGGACACACAAAGACTCTTCACATGTGTCATTATTCATTCACTCCAAACACGGTGGTGATAAACTACTACTGTAGCCACAGCTGCCCTGGGGCACACTGACAGAAGCGAGGCATCCAGTATGCGCCATCGGCCCCTCCGACCACCACCAACCATTCACTCACACACCAGACTCATTCTAGGCAATGGGGGTGAAGTGTCTTGCCTAAGGACACAACGGCAGTTTGGCACTTTACAGCCGCAGCTGCCCCACTGTGGCTGGTGTTCCCAGAGATTAAGTGTCTTGCCAAGGACACAACGACAGCAGACAGTGGGAGTCGATGGTGAAAGTCTTGAGCAGGGCTTGAACCCACGACCTTCTGGCTCAAAGGCCAACGCTCTACCCACTGAGCTACTGCCGCCCATCAAATAATGTTTCTGTCATTGCCTCCACACTCTCTGACCACAACATACGCTTTTTATGCCCAAAATCCTCTGCACTCGAAGTGAGCACTAAAGCTTGGCATGCGCTGTTTGCTAAAGCTTTTATTTAAACGTTTTTGATGTGTGCATTTGGACTAAACATCAGCAATAGCAGCTCACACATCTGTGTCTCGCTCCTCCTCCTCCTCCTTCGCCTCCGCTCACAGGAGTCGCTCGCTGCTCCTCCTCCTCACACAGAGTCCATAGCTCCAGACACAGCGCTCATTCTTGTCTCTAACTCCCTCGGAATTAGACGCAGCTAAAATTGGTCTATGCTTGTAATAATGTACTTTTGAACAAAAAAAGTCACGGAGCTCCGGTTGGTGCTCCGGTACAATCGGTCCGTCAAAAACTCATCCTCCAGTGAGCAATGTTCCGCGGTGCAAAAACACATACGATTAAATTGCGTAAATTTATTTAACGCGCTAATTTTTTCTTAATTAACGCGTCAAAGTCCCGGCCCTAATAAATATATTTTTCCTTTTATTCGTTTGGAACAAGGACCAGAAAGTGATCACAGAGAGAGATAACAGCGAGAGACCATGAGAGAGAGAGAGAGAGAGACTAGAGAGAGACCAGAAAGACCACAGAGAGAGAGACCAGAGAGAGAAAAAACCAGAGTATGTATTTCTGTCTCTGAGATCTGCTTTTTCAGACAGAAAAGTGTTAAAGAGAGGACCACCCTCCCTCAGCCAATCAGCTCTCAACCCAAAGAGACAAATAGTGACTCTCAGGGATCTTTCCTACACATAAGAACCTGTTCTCAATGAGATTAAGACTGATCTGACAGCGCTGGGACCAGGAACATGGAACTCACGCCTGCGATGATAAATTTCCAAATCTGACTTTGAATTTCAATGATGTCACATGTTTTTTCATCTTTTTTTATCCTTGAAGGAAATCAGTCAGTCGTAGATTTTGAGTAATTGAAACCAGAGCTGATCCTTCCCCCACCCCCAATGCAACCTACAGACCAGAGAGAGACCAGAGAGAGAGACTTGGGAGAGAGACAAAAGAGAGACCAGAGGGAGACCTGAGAGAGAGACCAGAGAGAGACATGAGAGAGGGACAAAAGAGAGACCAGAGGGAGACCTGAGAGAGAGACCAGATAGAGACCTGAGAGAGGGACAAAAGAGAGACCAGATAGAGGCCCGAAAGAGACCAGAGAAAAAACAGAGATAGACCAGAGAGAGTCCAGAGATAGACCAGAGAGAGACCAGAGAGAGACTAGAGAGAGACCAGAGACCAGTTTTACGTTACAGCAAATAAACTTGAATATAGAACTTTCCAAAAGGTCAAATCGGACTCAGAGTTTGATCGACAAGAGATAATTTAATAAAAAAAAACTGTGGTTGAAGTTTAGGTCATTAACATCGGTGTGTGGGGACCTGGCTATTTCCATCTCCGCCTCTCTCTCTCTCTCTCCCTCTCTCTCTCCAAACCCTGGACACACGTCTGTAATGTTAACCACACTCTCTCTCACATACAATCAAAACTCCGAAGGCTTTCCCACTCATCCCAGATGCTAATTCGTCTGGTAATTGTCACAAATCGCCCCGAAGTCTTGATCTAAAATAGCTTCTCTCTTGTTGGGGGATCTGGGGAGGGCTCGTCCTGGCAGACTCTCCGCTCGGTTGGGTCTGCGTTGGCTTTTTGTCACAGAGAGTCATGGTGGAATATGTTTAAGCTGATAAAAATGTGTTTTGTGGAAGAGATCCTCCTTCACCTCCTGCAGTGGATGGTCCCACAAGGAGAGGGCGAGATGGAGGGGTGTCCGTGTCCGAGGGCGGAAAGATGTGTTTGGAAAATAAAGTTTTAATTCAAGTCTATGTTTTTATGTTTTAGCTCTAACTGACGACAGGAGCAGACATAGAGGACTTTAGAAAGAGCATAAAGCAGTTTTAAAACAAGGAATGCAATAATAACAAACACATAGAAGCCATTTGTCCATTGAGAGAGAGAGAGAGAGAGAAAGAGAGAAAGAGAGAGAGAGCGGGAGATCCAGGACTGAAGCTGTAGATCCAGGACTGAAGCTGTAGGTCCAGGACGGAGGCTGTAGACCCAGGACTGAGGCTGTAGGTCCAAGACTGAGGCTGTAGATCCAGGACTGAGGCTGTAGACCCAGGACTGAGGCTGTAGGTCCAGGACTGAGGCTGTAGACCCAGGACTGAGGCTGTAGGTCCAGGACTGAGGCTGTAGGTCCAGGACTGAGGCTGTAGATCCAGGACTGAGGCTGCAGATCCAGGACTGAGGCTGTAGATCCAGGACTGAGGCTGTAGGTCCAGGACTGAGGCTGTAGACCCAGGACTGAGGCTGTAGATAGATGTACAGTCAAATCTGAGAGACCAGTTGGCAAAAGAAGACTGGGCCAAAATACCAGTGGAGGAGGAAGATCCGGGGTGTTGCTCAAAGGATTTCACACATTTCAAAACACACCTATTTCTGGTCATATTTATTGAGCTAGCGCGTTAGCATTGTCCGTTTATACACACCCTATGGTCTGTCATTGCTTCGTGCTCCTACATATACAGTAAAGCAGAATGATGACGCAGCTCTAAACAACCCGCCTTCACTGAGAGCAGAGCAATGACCCCTGCTCCGTGTGAGGGTGATGTGATAATCTGCTGTGTGTGTTTATGTGTGGGACAGTCTGTGTGCTCTGTGTGTGTCCAGGGTCTTCCTCTTCCTCGCCAACGCTGGCCTCACCGGAGCCTTGACCTTGGTCCATAATGGCCGCCGCCGCCGCCACCGTCTCCGCCGCCGCCTCGAGGTTCACAGGCCGTAAACAGAGACGTTCGAAGTGTAATCCTCACAGCTCGACTCCCAGTGTTTGGAGGAAGAACGAGAGAGAGTGTGGACTGAGAGAGAGAAGTATAGAACTACTGTCTATATACTCAGAGAGAGAGAGAGACCAGAGAGAGAGGACAAAGAGAGAGACCAGAGAGAAAGAGACCAGAGAGAGAGAGTATCCAGAGAAAGAGAGACCAGAGAGAGAGACTAGAGAGAAAGAGACCAGAGAGAGAGAGACCAGAGAGAGAGAGACCAGAGAGAGAGAGACTAGAGTGTCCTTCGGCAAGACACTTCTCCCACATTGTCTGAGTGAATGTGACAAAAACACATGAAAAGAGACAGTTTTGAGGGACCAGTCCAAAGTTACATACCGCAGCTTTAGTCGGAACATATTTCAGATTCTAAATATAAATCATCTCTCGTTCTTCTCGACGGCGTCTTCGGTGTTTAAGCCTAAAGTTTAAACGCCTCCGTCTCTGCAGGCGCCAACAACTGCGGCGAGATCTGCCTCTTGTTTACGACCGAAACATCGTCTCTAAACGAGACCAGGTTTAATTACTAAATGACTAAATGATAGCTGTTTCCGGGGGAGAGATCAGGGGAGGGGGGAGGGAGAGGGGGGAGAGAGAGAGAGAGACCGAGTTAGAGGGAGGCGAGAGGGAAGAGAGAGAGGGAGATAGAGGGGAGAAAGGGAGGAAAGAGAAGTAGAGAGAGAGGGGAGAGAGGGAGATATAGGGAGATAGAAGGAGGAGAGAGGGAGTGATAGTGATAGAGAGGGAAAGAGCGAGGTGAGGGAGGGAGATAGAGGGAGGAGATAGGGAGATAGAGGGAGATAGAAGGGGGAGAGAGGGAGGAGAGAGAGAGAGGAAAGAGAGGGAGGGATAGAGATAGAGAGGCAAAGAGAGAGGGGAGAGAGGGAGATAGAGAGAGATAGAAGGGGAGAGAGGGAGGAGACCACAACAGCTGCAGAGGCTGGATGACGGCTCATGGGTTTGAAGATGGAGACGGAGAGAAGAGAGAGAGAGACTGGATTAAAGGTCCCATCTTACGCTTTTTGACTTTTCTCTGCTAAGCCGGGCAGGTCCTGTTTCCTGCTGTGATGGTAGACCTATAGTTTGGCTACAAGAAGGTCTGCCATGCCTGAATGTGGAGGAATTGAAGCTGGCTGGATGACACTGGGAACCTAGGGCCACAGAACATGACACAGAGGGCCGCAATCGACCCATGGGCCTGAGTTTGGAACCCCCTTATTGTTTACTCTGTGGCAGGATAGACTTCTGGTAGAGAGCAGGGCATTTTGGCTCAGATGAAGCCTCCGTTACCAGCTTTTTATCACCTCTTTACTATGATCTCGTTTGGATCTCGGGGCCAAAACATTAGCCGTCTGACCGTGTGCTAGCTTAAACATCGCTTGTTGATGATTCCATTTGAGCAGCAGCTGCAGAGGGAGCGTCTGGTCCTTTGCCTCATGAGCCCAAAGCAGATTTAGTGTTGATGGTTTTGTGGGAAATTAGAAAAACTGTGTTGGGAGAGAAATGTGACTGTGGGGTCATCCATGAACAGATTTCTATCTTTTTAAGCCATTTATTCTATCTATCTATCTTTTTCTCTTTTTCTTTCCTGGGTCTACAGTCTCAGTCCTGGATCCACAGCCTCAGTCCTGGGTCTACAGCCTCAGTCCTGGGTCTACAGCCTCAATCCTGGGTCTACAGCCTCAGTCCTGGGTCTACAGCCTCAATCCTGGGTCCACAGCCTCAGTCCTGGGTCTACAGCCTCAGTCCTGGGTCTACAGCCTCAATCCTGGGTCCACAGCCTCAGTCCTGGGTCTACAGTCTCAGTCCTGGGTCTACAGCCTCAGTCCTGGGTCCACAGCCTCAGTCCTGGGTCTACAGCCTCAATCCTGGGTCCACAGCCTCAGTCCTGGGTCTACAGCCTCAGTCCTGGGTCTACAGCCTCAGTCCTGGGTCTACAGCCTCAATCCTGGGTCCACAGCCTCAGTCCTGGGTCTACAGTCTCAGTCCTGGGTCTACAGCCTCAGTCCTGGGTCTACAGCCTCAGTCCTGGGTCTACAGCCTCAGTCCTGGATCTTCAGCCGGATCTACTTTGACTCTCTTTGATATTTACTGATTTTTTGAGCCAGTAAATAAATACAAGATTATTTTGGATTAAAACCAACAGAATTTACACATACAGTAATCATCAATCAACATTTTATTTATATAGCACAGTTCATAGAGGATGCAACCCAAAGTGAAAACATTAATAATTCTCTTTCTGTGTCTCTCTCTCTCTCCAGCTGCTGCAGAGGCCCCCACGCACTGCTCCATTAGCGCGTTAGCAGTGTTAGCCGTGTTAGCTGTATTAGCGGCTGTTTACACAATCAAGTGCTAGCGTAGCCGACGTGTTCATTAATCCACATCAGCCTCTGTCTTCCCCCTCCGCTGCCGTCCAGACGCTTCCTCTGAGCTGTTGAAAGTGGTACACAGTGTTCAACAGGACTCATTAATTCAGCCAATTAGAGCTTTGTAATCAGGAGCAGGTCTGAGGCTGGCGCCCTCTGGTGGTCGGTATGTTAGACTTAGTATTAAAACTATCTCTCCATCTCTCTATAGATGCCCCACTCTGCTCTATTTTACTCTACTCTACTCTATGTTAAAGCTGGGGTATGTAACCTGTGCCCCTTCTCTCTGTGGTCTCTCTGTGGTCTCTCTCTCTCTCTCTCTCTCTGTCTGCGGTCTCTCTCTAGTCTCTTTGTGGTCCAGCTGTGGTCTCTCTCTCTCTCTCTCTCTGTGGTCTCTCTCACTAGTCTCTCTATGGTCTCTCTCTCTGCTCTCTCCTTCTGTCTTTTACTCACTCTTTCTATTCACTTTCCCTACTCTCTCCTTCTACTCTCTCCCTGCTCTCTCCTTCTGTCTTTTACTCACTCTTTCTACTCTCTCTCACCACTCTCTCCCTCTACTCTCTCAATGCTCTCCCCCATATTCTCTTACTCACTCTTTCTACTCTCTCTCACCACTCTCTCCCTCTACTCTCTCAATGCTCTCCCCCATATTCTCTTACTCACTCTTTCTAATCTCTCTCTCTCTCTCTAGTCTCTCCCTTTACTCTCTCTCAACTCTCTCTAGTTTCTCTAGTCTCTCTGTGGTCTCGCTCTTTACTCTTTCTGTAGTCTCTCTCAACTCTCTCCCTCTACTTTCTCCCTCTCTGGTTTCTCTCTCTCTGTACTCTCTCTTTCTGTATACTCTCCCTCTGGTCCCAGTCTTCCTGAGGACCAAACCCCAGGACCATCAGTCTCCTTCAGTCCTGTTCAGATCTCGTGCTAATCGTCTTGTAGCGCATTAAGCTAATCAGAGCTGACCTTGGTGCTGATTCTCAAACATCCGTCTTAATTATTCCTCCTCAAATGATACAAAAGACCATTGTTGTAATTTCTCACTCGTTGTTAATGGTTGTAACCTGTTCATTTGTCGAGTGATGAGGCGGCGTTTCCTCTGAGTCATCGAGGTCGTGATATTAACACCGAGACCATTTCAGAAAGTCACAGAGTTCTGTTTCTGATTCTGAATCATATCTGAGAGAAACAGTCTCTGTGTGTGCGTCAATTCAAATGCTTTTGTTGTGTACAGTCCTGAGTCTCTGGTCTCCCCTCTTTCTCTTTTGTCTATAGTCTCTCTAGTCTGCTCTGCTTTCTCTCTCTCTGGTCTCTCTGGTCTTTCTCTCTCCCTCTCTCTTTCTCTCTTTGGTCTTTTTCTGGTCTCTCTCTGGTCTCTCTGTGGTCTTTCTGGTCTTTCACTGGTCTCTCTCTGGTCTTTCTCTATTCTCTCTTTGGTCTCTCTTTGGTCTCTTTCTCTCTCTCCCTACCCTCCTGGTCTTTCTCTGGTCTCGCTTTGGTTTCTCTCTTTCTCTCTCTCTAGTCCCTATCTGGTGTCTCTCTGATCTTTCTCTCGTATCTCTCTGGTCTCTCTCTGGTCTCTCTTTGGTCTCTCTCTCTGGATTCTCTCTCTTTCTCTGGCCTATCCTTCTGGTCTCTCTCTCTGGCCTCTCTCTCTCTCTCTCTCTCTCTGGTTGCTCTCTGGTCTCTCCATCTGGTCTCTCTCTCTCTCTCTCTCTTTTCTCTCTCTGTCTCTGTGACTGTATGCACCTCTCTCTCCTCATCCTCCTCCTGATTTGACTCCATGATTGACAGAAACAAACCTCCATCCCATAATAACGTCCGTGTCTCTGGTCCTGCAGCGTTTTGTCTGCAGACACACAGACCCCAGAGACGCTGATTCTTAATGTGATTTTTACATCCTCTCATCTCCTCCTGGTCCTCACGAGGATCGACCACAAACACCACAAACGTTTAACACCTTTTCCTTTAGATCTGAGAGAAACCTGCTCCTAATGCAGCTGCCAACGGTAATCAGAGGTTTGGGAGTGAGGTCTGAGGGATTTGAGACCAGGGAGGGAGAGAGATCAGAGAGAGACCAGAGAGAGACTAGAGACAGACCAGAGACAGACCAGAGACAGACCAGAGACAGACCAGAGAGAAACTAGAGAAGGACCAGAGAGGGAGAGACCACAGAGAGAGAGCAGAGAAAGAGAGACCAGAGACGAACCAGAGAGAGAACTAGAGAAGGGCCAGAGAGAGAGAGAGAGAGAGAGAGAGAGAGAGACCAGAGACAGACCAGAGAGAGAGACCAGAGAGAGAGACCAGAGTGAGACCATAGAAAGAGAGACCACAGAGAGAGAGAGCAGGACATTGGCCCCCCCACAAAGAAATCAGAACACAGCCCAGACAAAGAGCACAAGCCTGGGCTGAGGACCCCCCCTGAGGACCCCCACCCCGGAGGATCAGAGCAGGGACAAAGGCCTCTGGTTTCTGAGCCTCTGTAGAGTTTGGGGCCTTCACTATATTTATTTTGAAATGTATTTATAATTAAGAAAATAAAAAAGTTTCTCTTTCTCTTGGGTGTCTCTCCTGTCTCTCTCTGGTCTCTCTCTCTGCTCCCTCTGGCCACTTTCTGTTCTCTCTCACTGGTCCCTATCTTGTCTCCCTCCGGTCTCTCTATGGTCTTACTGTGATCTCTCTCTGCTCCCGCTGGTCTCTCACTGGTCCCTCTGGTCCATCTGGTCCCCCTCTGGTCTCTCGTTGGTCTCTCTCTTTAACAGAGTCTGGCCCCAGTGCGACTCAAGCTCAAATTTGAGGCTAATTTTCTCATTTTGATTTGTTTCCGAAATTAGCATTTTAATCTTGAACTCCCGGAGGCCGAGTGCGAGCAGACAATACATCACATCAAACACATGTGGAGCCCTGAGAGTCACTATTGGACTCTTTCGGCTGAGAGCTGAGGGGGTACTCTCTTTGTCACTGTTCTGTTTCCTCCAGCCCTACTCAACTCTAGCAAGAGAGAGACCATGGAGAGACCAAAGAGACCAGAAAGAGAGACTAGAGAGAGACCAAAGAGACCAGAGAGAGAGACTGGAGAGAAAGAGACCAGAGAGAGAGACTAAAGAGAGACCAGGGAGAGAGACCAGAGAGAGAGACTAGAGAGAGACCAGGGAGAGAGACCAGAGAGACTAGAGAGAGAGACCTCAGAGAGAGACCAGAGAGAGACTAGAGAGAGACCAAAGAGACCAGAGAGAGAGAAGAGAGAAAGAGACCAGAGAGAGAGACCAGAGAGAGAGACTTCAGAGAGAGACCAGAGAGAGAGACTAGCGAGAGAGACAAGAGAGAGAAGTGAGAGAGACTAGAGAGAGAGATCAGAGAGAGAGAAGAGAGGGACTAGAGAGAGAGAGGAGAGAGAGATACCAGAGAGAGAGACTAGCGAGAGAGACCAGAGAGAAAAGTGAGAAAGACTGGAGAGAGAGACCAGAGAGAGAGAAGAGAGATAGAGAAAAGGGAGAGAGAACAGAGATACAAGTGAGAGACAAACAAGAGACCAGAGAGACGAGAGACCATAGATTCATCATTTATCATGCATATATTTTTGAATCATGTTAAATTTACAGAATATCTTATACTTGTAAAACCAGATGACAGTTTCCCCACATGGTTCCAAACCATGGCAGAGGCCTCTCTCACACCTCAGTCTGTTATCTCTTAAAGCAAACGACTCCTGAATAATGGAGAGTCTATACGCTGAGTCCCAGGGGCCCAATCACGGGGCCCATATGTCCCCAACACACGCAGGGACCATGGATTTAAATGGACCATCAGTCACTCAGACAATATCAATTACACCTGGTATATACACAGGGCATGTGATCAGTCTGACGGAGAGAAACAGGAGGGTTACGAGACTTTTGATGAAGCGGAAATATAATTGGATTTGTATAAAGGGACCAGAGAGAGACCAGAGAGAGACCAGGGAGAGACCAGAGAGAGACCAGAGAGAGAGACCAGAGAGAGACCAGAGAGAGACCAGAGAGAGACCAGAGAGAGACCAGAGAGAGAGACCAGAGAGAGACCAGAGAGAGACCAGAGAGAGACCAGAGAGAGAACAGAGAGAGACCAGAGAGAGACCAGAGAGAGACCAGAGAGAGAACAGAGAGAGAACAGAGAGAGACCAGAGAGAGACCAGATAGAGAACAAAGGGAGAGAGAGAGAGAGAGACTAGAGAGAGACCAGAGAGAGAGACTACTGGAGAGAGAGAGAGAGACCAGAGGGAGAGACTACTAGAGAGAGAGACCAGAGAGAGACGAGAGGGAGAACAGAGGGAGAGTGAGAGAGACTAGAGAGAGACCAGAGGAAGAGAGTACTAGAGAGAGAGAGACTAGAGAGAGACCAGAGAGAGAGACTACTAGAGAGAGAGAGACCAGAGAGAGACCAGAGGGAGAGACTACTAGAGATAGAGAGACCAGAGAGAGACCAGAGGGAGAGACTACTAGAGAGAGAGACCAGAGAGAGACCAGAGGGAGAGACTACTAGATAGAGAAAAACCAGAGAGAAACTAGAGAGAGACCAGAGAGAGAGACTAGAGAGAGAGACTAGAGGGAGAGACCAGAGAGAGAGACCGAATAGAGACTAGAGAGCAAGAGAGAACAGCAAGGGAGACTAGAGAGAAAGTCCAGAGAGATACTAGAGAGAGACCAGCGAGAAACCAGAGAGAGAGACTAGAGCAAGACCAGAGAGAGAGAGACTCTGCTGTCTAGTTGCTGTCTCTTGTCTCTCTGGTCACTCTTTCTAGTCCCTCTCTCTCTCTCTTTCTCTCTCTCTCTCCTCTCCCTCTGCTCTCTCTCTCTCCACAGTTTCTCCTTTTGCTCTCTCTGATCAATCCTGTGTTTGCTCTCTCCTTCAGTTGAACCTTCGGCCTCTGCTCCGTTCCAGCGTCTGAAGCAGAAGATGTTGTGTTCTCTCCAAACCCGAGCGTGGAGGTTGAAGTGGGCGCTGACAGTGACAAACAGGCGTCTCTGCTCCCACATTAATCTACATTATTTATTCTGGAAAAAAACCCAAAACTTTGTAATTAGCTAATGAGTTTCTCTGCGGCGGCGAGAGAGGAGTCTGGATGAAGTTGTAATTGCAAAGATAACTCTGTGTCCTCTTTGACACCGTCGATAAATCTCCACCTTCACCTACACTTTGATCATACGTTTTGATAGGTTTTAGTTTTAGTCCCGTGTTTAATGTGGTTTATGCTTTAGTCCAACTTTAGTGAATGAAGTGTGGACTTTTTACAGACGGACAATGCTAATATGCTAACGTGCTAGCTCAATGAAACACAATAGGGAAGTGAACAACAGAGACACAACACTGGTCTCTCTGGTTTCTCCTTGGTTTTTCCCCAATCTCTGTCTGGTCTCTCTTTCTGGTCTCTCTCTCTCTCTCTTTGATGTCTCTCTGGTCTCTCTATCTGGTCTCTCTCTGGTCTCTCTTTCTGTTCTCTCTCTCTCTCTCACTAATGTCTCTCTGGTTTCTCTTTCTGTTCACTCTCTGGTCGCTCTTTCTGTTCTCTCTCTGGTGTCTCTCTCTGGTCTCTCTTTCTGTTCTCTCTCCGGTCTCTCTTTCTGTTCTCTCTTTCTGTCCTCTCTCTGGTCTCTCTATCTGTTCTCTCTCTTTCTGTTCTCTATCTGTTCTCTCTCTGGTCTCTCTTTCTGTTTTCTCTCCGGTCTGGTCATCTGGTTGTGGAAGTGAACCGCCTTCACTCCCATTTTCTGCCTCACCCTTCCCTGTCCTCCCTGTCCTCTGTCGTGTCCAGTCTTTTGTCATTGTATTTGCCTGAGATCCCTAATGTTCTTTGTACAGTATATTTGAATGTGTATCTTGTGGTCCCATTGTTCCTTGTCCTGCAGTCGTTCTGTTCCTGTACTGTCTTGTGACTTTCTTTTGTGTCATTGTTAAATGTTCAATGTGAAGTTTCACATCAGCCTGTTTAGGGACAACAGATGGAAATTAGCCTATGGCTAAAATCTGACATATTTACATATTTTATATGTTCATTAATATGTACTGTCCCTACTTAAAAAAATAAATAAAAAATCTATAAATAGATAAATTCCAAAATCAACACAGAAAACTCAATATGATAATTTCCAACACACTCTCCATCTCCATATAAGGACTTCCTAACGATAACAGATGAATGTGTTGATGCTCGTCCAATCAGAACAAACCACCTCTTCCATTAAAACTCTATAGAACGTCACATGTGGGATATGGTCAATATTGGAGGGACTCAATTTTATGTACAACAAGTGAAATCAATGAGTTGCTATGACAACTGGTTGTTATATAAAGACATAGATTGATAGTGTGTATTAGCAAGGATTCAAAATAGTAATAATTGCTTTAGTTTCTCTAAAGTTTCTCTTTTGCTCTAGTTTCAGAAGAGAAATTAAATGTGAAGGCAGGAATATATGTGAGAAAACTCCAGGAAGTCTCGCTCTTTTTTCTCTGGACCCTGGTCTCTCTTAGGTCTCTCTCTCTCTCTCTCTCTCTCTCTCTCTCTCTCTCTCTCTCTCTCTCTCTCTCTCTCTCTCTCTCTCTCTCTCTCTCTCAGATCTCTGGTCTCTCTCTGGCTTCTCTCTAGTCCCTCTCTGGTCTCTCTCGCTCTATGTCTTCCCTCTGTGTCTTTCTGTCTCTCTCTGGCCTCTGTCTGGTCTCTCTCTCTGCTCTCTCTTTGGTCTCTCTCTGTCTCCCTCTCTGGTCTCTTTGGTCTCTTTCTCTGGTCTCTCTCTCTCTTTGTCTCTCCATCTGTCTCTCTGTGGTCTCCCTCTGTCTCCCTCTCTAGTCTCTCTCTCTCTTTGGCGGCACGGTGGCTGAGTGGATAGCACTCTCGCCTTTCAGCAAGAAGGTCCTTGGTTCGAATCCCGGCCGGACCAGGGCCTTTCTGAGTGGAGTTTGCATGTTCTCCCCGTGTCTGTGTAGGTTTCCTCCGGGTACTCCGGTTTCCCCTACCACTAAAAATATGTCCAATAGGTCTGGCATGTGCCTCCTGTACTGGCGACGCCGCTCCCATCTCTGTGAGGAGTGAGAGACAAATGCCCAAAGATAACAATTGTAAACCGCTTTGTGACTCTGGTCTGTGAAAGGCGGTATATAAATAAAGCTTACTTACTTACTTACTTAGTTACTCTGTGATCCTGGAGTTTATATTGTGATATCGGGTCAATGTAAATCCAGATATGAACCATAAAACCTGCCAGACCAGCAGCCTGTATTCCTGGTCTGTGAGTAGTTTTTGGTTTATTCTTAGAAATGAGGAGATATTGTATAAATAGACAAAGTGCTGTGTGTGTGTTTTGACAGAGTCGCCGTCAGCAGAGGCCTCAGCACTTTGACTCCTCCAGGGGCCACACTCTGCACACTCTACAGGACCAGGGCCTCCATGGACTGAGGTGATGAACGACCAGAGAGACCAGAGAGAGACCAGAGAGAGACCAGAGAGAGACCAGAGAGAGACCAGAGAGCGACCAGAGAGAGACCAGAGAGACCAGAGAGAGACCAGAGAGAGACCAGAGAGAGACCAGAGAGCGACCAGAGAGAGACCAGAGAGAGACCAGAGAGACCAGAGAGAGACCAGAGAGAGACCAGAGAGAGACCAGAGAGAGACCAGAGAGACCAGAGAGAGACCAGAGAGAGACCAGAGAGAGACCAGAGAGAGACTAGAAAGAGACCAGAGAGAGACCAGAAAAAGACTAGAGAGACACCAGAGAGAGAGATGCAAGAGACCAGAGAGAAACCAGAGAGGGACCAGAAAGAGACCAGCAAGGAGTACACAGTGCGTTTCTGGTCTCACTATTGGACTTTCAGAGACTTAGAATGACCAGCCTGAGAGTCAGTGGGACCAGGAGCAGAGTGAGGGTTCCATAAAACATCTGCATTATGGATAAAAATGACACGTCCACTTGTGAGAAATGAAGAAGCATGGACTGAGGGGGGAGGAGGGGGAGGAGGGTGTGGAGGGGGAGAGGTTTATATATGGGCTTCTGGTCTAAAGTAAGGACACGGACAATGAAGATGACTATGCTGTCGCAGAGATGGATGTGGACGAGAGAGAGGGGGGAGAGAGAGAGAGAGGGAGAGAGAGGGGGGGAGAGAGAGAGAGGGAGAGAGAGAGGGAGAGAGACCAGAGACTGAGGACTCTAAAATGAGAGTTTAAAGGTGAACCTGATTTCAGAGCTTTTCTCCACGTTAGGTCTGTGTCTGTTGTTTACTGAGAGCAGACTTCTATTTCTCAGGTTTGGTTCATTATCTCATCGATATGAAACTCTACAAACTCTCTCCTCAGTGACCATAGTCCAGCACCATGTGGACATGTGTCCTGGTGTCTCAGTCTCACTGGTTTATGACAGAGGTCATAGATTCTAACGATAAACCACAATATGGCACGGAGAGAGAGAGAGATTGGAGAGAGAAAGAGAGAGAGAGAGAGAGACCAAAGAGAAAGACCAGAGAGAGGGCAAAGAGAGAGACCAGCGAGAGAGACCAGAGAAAGAGAGACCAGAGAGAGAGATACCATAGAGAGAGTATAGACCAGAGAGAGAGAGAGAGCAAAGAGAGAGAGACAAGAGAGAGACCATAGAAAGCATATAGACCAGAGAAAGAGTAAAGAGAGAGACCAGCGAGAGAGACCAGAAAGAGAGAGCGCAAAGAGAAAGCCCAAAAAGAGACCAGAGAGAGAGAGCTTTCACTCACACCTCTCTCTATTGTCTCTCTTCAACTTACTTTAAAATGTATTATTTCTAACCCCTTCATCTCTCCACCCTCTGTGAATCTTTGACACGGGTCCAAACAACACGCCCGCCCCTCCCTCACACTCCCCCTCCTATTAACAAACTCTCATTCCTCACGGTCTCTCTCGTCCTCTTCACTTCCTTCCTGCTTTCTCCCGGTTTGAAATTTCAATCAGGGCCCATTACAACGACACAGACACGAGCAGGAAAAAAAAGTTTTGCAGAAATAACAAGCGAGAAAATGGGTAAATAATCACATTTGGAATCGTTTTCGCCGCAGAATGACGCGTGTGTTTAAGTGTCAGCAATATTAATAAGTTTCTGCCATAAGCGTGCGCTGATAAATAGATTACATTAGCATACTTCATTCTGCTCCTGATCTTTGCTCGAGAACAAAAGGGAAATCATTTTTTCATTACGGAGAAACAAGAAAACTATTTGAGGCTCATTAGAGACTTCTGTTCGGGAACGACACGAGACAGAGCAGCTACAGCGTGTCGACAAGAGAGAGACGCACGAGAGAGTCACGAGATGCGAGCGTGAGGGACGTGAGGACTTGTGTGAGAGCGGACGGTGGGGAAGGGTCGGAGAGGGGTTTGGGCCTGTGTCTGCGAGTTTATTATAGGAAGAAAGTCACAGCGCAGTGCACCCAGGACCAGAGAGAGACCAGAGAGAGACAGGAGAGAGACCAGAGAGAGAGACAGGAGAGAGACCAGGGAGAGAGACAGGAGAGAGACCAGAGAGAGAGACAGGAGAGAGACCAGGGAGAGAGACAGGAGAGAGACCAGAGAGAGAGACAGGAGAGAGACCGGGGAGAGAGACCAGAGAGAGAGACAGGAGAGAGACCGGGGAGAGAGACCAGAGAGAGAGACCAGGGAGAGAGACAGAAGAGAGACCAGGGAGAGAGACAGGAGAGAGACCAGGGAGAGAGACAGGAGAGAGACCAGAGAGAGAGACAGGAGAGAGACCAGAGAGAGAGACAGGAGAGAGACCAGGGAGAGAGACAGGAGAGAGACCAGAGAGAGAGACAGGAGAGAGACCAGGGAGAGAGACCAGAGAGAGAGACAGGAGAGAGACCAGGGAGAGAGACAGGAGAGAGACCAGGGAGAGAGACAGAAGAGAGACCAGGGAGAGAGACAGAAGAGAGACCAGGGAGAGAGACAGAAGAGAGACCAGGGAGAGAGACAGAAGAGAGACCAGGGAGAGAGACAGAAGAGAGACCAGAGAGAGAGACAGTAGAGAGACCAGAGAGAGAGACAGGAGAGAGACCAGGGAGAGAGACAGAAGAGAGACCAGGGAGAGAGACAGAAGAGAGACCAGAGAGAGAGACAGGAGAGAGACCAGAGAGAGAGACAGGAGAGAGACCAGAGAGAGAGACAGGAGAGAGACCAGAGAGACTAGAGAGAGACAGGAGAAAGAGACCAGAGAGAGAGAGGTACCAGAGATAGGCCAGAGAGAGAGACCAGAGAGAGAGACCAGAGAGAGACCAGAGAGAGACCAGAGAGAGAGACAGGAGAGAGACCAGAGAGACTAGAGAGAGACAGGAGAAAGAGACTAGAGAGAGAGACCAAAGAGAGACCAGAGAGAGAGAGGTACCAGAGATAGGCCAGAGAGAGAGACCAGAGAGAGAGACCAGAGAGAGACCAGAGAGAGAGAGAGACCAAAGAGAGACCAGAGAAAGACAGAGACCAGAGAGGGAATAGAGGGAGAAATGAGAAAGAGACCAGATAAAGTTGACAGAGACTAGAGGGAAAGCTAAGAGAGAAAGCTCAGGGAGACCAGAGAGAGAGACCAGAGTGAGGGACCAGACAGAGACCAGAAAGACGAGAGGGAGAGATGAGAGAGAGACCAGTGACTGTAAGAGAGAACAAAGAGAGAGAGAGCAGGAGTAGAAGGAGCAGAGGGAGCATGCGGTGGTAATGGCCTCTGAGTGAAACTGTGAGAAGGAGGACCATAAAGAGTTGTTGCTGGTTTGTGGAGTATTTAATGGGAAAAATAATTGTGTGTCAGCGGAAGCAGAGCGTGGCTGCAACACGAGGTCAGGTTGTCGGTTCAATTACAGCTGCGTCTGCGACACTGAGGACTGTCACTCACACTGTGCCGAGGCAACTGAGGAGAGAGACTCAGAGAGGCAAGTTTATCTGTATAGCACAGATCAAACACAAGGAAACAAAGAATTAAACAAGATACAAACAACACAGGAGGACCATGTTGTTATGCATTTAACCTATCTCTCCCTGGTCTTTCTCTCGTCTCACTCTGGTCTCTCTCTGATCCCCTTGGTCTCTCTCTGGTCTCCCTCTGGTCTCTCTCTAGTCTCTCTCTGATCTCTCTCTGGTTTCTCTCTCTGGTCTTTCCAGTCTCTCTCTGGTCCCTCTCTGGTCTCTCTCTGGTCTCTTGCTGGTCTCTCCCTGGTCTCTCTCACTGTTCTCTGTCTGATACCTCTATATGCTCTCTTTCTCTGCAACTCTCTGCTCTCTGTTCTCTCACTGGTCTTTCTCTGGACTCTTTCTGGTCTCTCATTCTGGTGTCTCTCTCACAGATCTGTAACTCACAGACTCTTCCAAACATCAAATA
Source organism: Knipowitschia caucasica (assembly GCA_964034765.1). Taxonomy (NCBI): domain Eukaryota; kingdom Metazoa; phylum Chordata; class Actinopteri; order Gobiiformes; family Gobiidae; genus Knipowitschia; species Knipowitschia caucasica. The sequence continues at coordinate 9,859,513 of OZ035845.1, read as the reverse complement.
TATTTTAAACTAAGATTATGGTCTAGAGTTCTCTACACACACACACACACAGGTTATATGAAGCAAAAAAGTCAGGTACCTCAGCTTTAAAATAATCTTCTCACATTATCTTGTGGACAGTGTAGATCTGTCCTCGTCGTCAGCTCCGTCACTCTCCACGAGGTCGAGGACTGATGCACGAGCAGAACATGCAAATCTGTCTCAGTCTCTGGTCTCATGGGATGACTGTGGATTTACAGCCTTTCAGACTGGTCTCTCTTTGCTCTCTCTCTGCTCTCTCTCTGGTTTCTCTCTGGTCTCTTTCTGTTCCCTCCCTCTGGGTCTCTCTCTGGTTTCTCTCTGCTCTCTCTCTCTCTGATCTTTCTCTCTCTCTAATCTCTCTCTCTGATCTTTCTCTCTCTCTGATCTCTCTCTCTCAGCTCACTCTGTCTCAAACTCGGGTCTCGTGGGAGGACTGTGGATTTCCAGAGCGAGATTCCAAACCGGGCAGATCTCAGGAGAAGACGTGGATGTGTTTGAGAGGTCAAACAATAAATGCACTTGTCATGAAGATTTGCTGAAGACAAAACCTGGATCCACCATCTCATCTGCCAACGCTTCAACAAAACCAGTATCTGGAGACGGCTGTCACATGGTGCTTGATGGTCCCGGATTCATCTAATGTGTAAAACAGAAATGATGCTTTATCTTTTAAGATAATAGAATCTGGTCCAAAAAGATTACCAATAGTTTCACTCTGGTAGTCTCTCTCTGGTCTCTCTCTGGTCTCTCTCTGGTCTCTTTCTGGTCTTTCTCTGGTCCCTCTCTGGTCTCTCTCTGGTCTCTCTCTGGTCTTTCTCTGGTCTCTCTCTGGTCTCTCTGGTCTCTCTCTGGTCTCTCTCTGGTCTTTCTCTAGTCTCTCTCTGGTCTCTCTCTGGTCTTTCTCTAGTCTCTCTCTGGTCTCACTCTGGTCTTTCTCTAGTCTCTCTCTGGTGTCTCTCTGGTCTCTCTCTGGTGTTTCTCTAGTCTCTGTCTGGTGTCTCTCTGGTCTCTCTCTGGTCTCTCTCTACTCTCTCTGGTCTCTCTCTGGTCTCTTTCTGGTCTCTCTCTGGTCTCTCTCTGGTCTCTCTACTAGTCTCTCTCTCTCTGGTTGCTCTCTATAGTCTCTCTCTGCTCTCTCCCTGAGTGTCTATCTCTGTGTGTGTGTCTGTGCGTCCCTCAGTGTGTCTGGGTTGTGTTTGACTTTGGTTGTGTGTCTGAGGTGACAGATATAAAGCAAAGAAAACAAAGTGGACAAACAGTCGTAAACTCGGCACAATTAACGCCGCGTTGTTAAAGAAATAAGGCGTCTGATTAACGAGGAGACGGCGCTGCGACCTTCAGCTCTGATTGGACGATTTATAGAGACTTTATTATCACCGTGGAAACCAAGGCTCAGACCAGGACCAGGTGAAGTCGTACTGAGAGAGAGCACATGGACCTTTTTGAGTTTTTTAACCATTTTACTAAAACCTGCAGTTGTTCAGAATGATATAAAGAGATAGACCAGAGAGAGAGAAGAGAGAGAGGAGAGAGAAGCCAGCAAGAGACCAGACAGAGAGACCAAAAAGAGAGAGAAGAGAGAAACCAGAGAGAGAGAGAAGAGAGAAACCAGAGAGAGACCAGACATGAGAGAGAGGCCATGCAGCGAGAGACCAGAGAGAGAGAGAGAAGAGAGAAATCAGAGAGAGACCAGAGAGAGACTTGTTCTCGTGTGAACAAAGAAAACATGAATATGATAAAAGTGTTTAACTTCACGCTGTCATTTCATGTTCATTTCTTTCCGCTGCACTTATTCACGTGTTTCTTTCTCTCAGATTGAATCAGACTCGTTCCAAACCTCGTCACAGATTCTCACTTTCTCAGAGTTTGACACGAAAACAAACTGAGTGAATTCTCTCAAACCAATGAATCGTCAACGTCGCGCTGTGCGTCACGCCGCGTGCGCTAACGCAACAAGCGGCGCGCACTCCAATCGATGCGCCGCGCGTCTCCTGCCTTTAGTCTCAGAGCAGCTGTCACAACCACAAACCACTGCCAAGAGGGAGAGGGAGAGAGAGAGAGAGAGAGGAGAGGGAGGGGGGTGAGGAGAGAGGGGGTGAGGAGAAAGGGGAGGGAGAAAAGAGAGGAGAGAGGAAGGAGAAAGAGAGAGAGAGAGAGATATAGAGGGACCAGAGAGAAACCTGAGAGAAACCAGAGAGCAGAAAGAGAGAGACCAGAGAGAGAAGGGGGACCAGGGAGAGACCAGGGAGAGACCACAGAGAGAAACCGGAGAAAGATCACAGAGAGAGAGACCAGAGAGAGAGAGGGACATAATAATAAGGCCTTTTGGACACTCAAAGTCACTTAGAATGATTAATTCCATACAAACAGTGGAAAGCCAGAGCTGCCTGGGGCACAATGACAGTGGTGACACCAGAGAGAGACCAGAGAGAACGTTTTTGAAGCAACTTGCCCAACATTGCCAGTTACCAGAGAGAGAGAGAAACCAGCAAGAGAGGCAGAGAGTGACCAGAGAGAGAGACAGTCCATAGAGAGAGAGAGATACCAGAGAGAGAGAGAGAGAGAGAGAGAGAGAGAGAGAGACCCAGACATAATGATTTTTACCTTTCTCTCCCTAAATCTCCCTCTCCCACGCTCTCTCCTTCTCTCTCCCCCTATCTCTCTCTCTTCCCCTCTCTCTCCCTTTCTCGCTTTCCCCCTCTCTCTTCCCCCTAAAACACTCCAGTCTCTTCTAAGTGGTCCAACCAAAAAAACATTATTAATGTTGTACTTCCTGATCATTTTCTGTTTTCAGTGGAACTCTTCATTTCCCGTTAAAATGGAAATGGTCTTATGTCATCGTTATGTTTATTAAGCGTGGCTGATGTATGCGGCGGCGGTGGGGGAGGAGGGGGAGAGGGGGGGTTAATGGTCCGTAAGATTAAGCCGTGCCACCTACTCCCCTCTGCTCCCGCCGCAAAGGATCATGGGAAAGACCGGCGAGGAGTGAGGGAGGGAGGAGGATAGAGGGGAGAGAGGAGAGAGACAGTGGTCAGAATGTATTTAGCTGTGTGTGTTTAAAAATAAGAGTGAATTTAAATGTTGTTGGTGATATATCCATCGAGCCCATCGAGAGAGAGCAGAGAGAGAGCAGAGAGAGACCAGAGAGACAATAGAGACCAGAGAGACTAGAGAGAGACCAGAGAGAGACTAGAGAGAGACCAGAAAGAGACCAGAGAGAGACCAGAGAGACTAGAGAGAGAGACCAGAGAGACTAGAGAGAGACCAGAGAGAGATTAGAGAGAGACCAGAAAGAGACCAGAGAGAGACCAGAGAGACTAGAGAGAGAGACCAGAGAGACTAGAGAGAGACCAGAGAGAGATTAGAGAGACTAGAGAGAAACCAGAAAGAGACCAGAGAGAGACCAGAGAGAGACGAGAGAGAGTCCAGAGAGACTAGAGAAAGACCAGAGAGAGACCAGAGAGAGACTAGAGAGAGTCCAGAGAGAGACCAGAGAGACTAGAGAAAGACCAGAGAGAGACCAGGGAGAGAGACCAGAGAGACTAGAAAGAGACCAGAGAGGGACCAGGGAGAGACCAGAGTGAGACCACAGAGGAGGACAAGAAAGAGAGAGAGAGACCAGATAGACAGAGGACCATATCCAAAAGTTAGCATGGATGGAGCCAAAAACACCTTCAGGTCTGTGAAAGAAAGTAGAATTGTATGATATGTCTCCTTTCTCAGACATTTCTCAGTCAAACGAGGATCTAACCCGAACTTAGAACCATCGGGTTTAAACTGCACTTTTGCCAGTTGGTGTCAGACCTCACAAGGTTTTCTCTCCTGACCTAAAAACACGACCGTCTTTCCCCATTTATTTACTCTGCTCACTACATTAGCCGTGCTGCTGGTTCCTGCTGTTTCTTGTTTCTGCTCCTGTCGTCTCAGCGGCGTCTCTCTCTCTGCTAAACAATCCAATAAGGCTCTCCACAGGGAGCGACCTCACCTCTGTGATCTTTAAAGTAATGATACGATGAGGTGAAGAGAGAGAGAGAGCAGAGAGTGAGGGAGAGAAGAGAGAGAGAGAGAAAAGAGAGAGAGAGAGAGAGCGAGAGCAAAAAGAGAGAGGGCGGGAGAGCAGAGAGAGAGAGCAGAGTAAAAAAGAGAGCCGAGAGACAGGAAAGAGAGCAAAGAGAGCGTGCTAGCATTATCTGTTGTGGAAGTGCAAGTGTGAGTGACAGGACCGCAGTGAGCTCAGCAGCTTTCTCTGGGTGCTGATGGTGTCTCTCTGGTGTCTCCGATGGTGTCTCTCTCTCTGGTGTCTCTCTCTGATTGTGTCTCTCTGGTGTCTCCGATGGTGTCTCTCTCTCTGGTGTCTCTCTCTGATTGTGTCTCTCTCTGGTGTCTCTCTCTGATTGTGTCTCTCTGGTGTCTCCGATGGTGTCTCTCTCTCTGGTGTCTCTCTCTGATTGTGTCTCTCTCTGATTGTGTCTCTCTGGTGTCTCCAATGGTGTCTCTCTCTGATTTTGTCTCTCTCTGGTGTCTCTCTCTGGTGTCTCTCTCTGGTGTCTCTCTCTCTGGTGTCTCTCTGATGGTGTCTCTCTCTCTGGTGTCTCTCTGATTGTGTCTCTCTCTGGTGTCTCTCTCTGATGGTGTCTCTCTGATGGTGTCTCTCTCTGATGGTGTCTCTCTGATGGTGTCTCTCTGATTGTGTCTCTCTCTGGTGTCTCTCTGATGGTGTCTCCACATGAGCGGCCTGTTCACTTAAATCCTTAAATGTAGTGTGACCGCGATGAGCTGATTCAGAGCCTCTGACAGACACTCTGTCATCAGCTACAAGAGCACTTCATTAAAACACAATGAGCCTTTGTTAATGGTTTCGGACCAGGATCATGCGTACAATCTATGGATTCTGTGTCTCTGGTCTCTCTCCCTGATCTCTCTCTGGTCTCTCCCTGATCTCTCTCTCTCCAGTCTCTCTTTGGTCTCTCTCTCTGGTCTCTCTCTGGTCTCTGGTCTCTCTTTGGTCTCTCTCTGGTCTCTCTCTGCTCTCTCCTTGGTCTCTCTCTGGTCTCTCTTTGGTCTCTCTCTGGTCTTTCTCTCTGGTCTCTCTCTGGTCTCTCTTTGGTCTCTCTCTGGTCTCTCTCTCTGGTCTCTCTTTGGTCTCTCTCTGGTGTCTCTTTCTGGCCTCTCTTTGGTCCCCCTGCTCTCTCCTTGTTCTCTCTCTCTGGTCTCTCTTTGGTCACTCTTTGGTCTCTCTCTGGTCTCTCTCTGGTCTCTCTTTGGTCTCTCTCTGGTCTCTCTCTCTGGTCTCTCTTTGGTCTCTCTCTGGTGTCTCTTTCTGGCCTCTCTTTGGTCCCCCTGCTCTCTCCTTGTTCTCTCTCTCTGGTCTCTCTTTGGTCACTCTTTGGTCTCTCTCTGGTCTCTCTCTGATCTCTCCTTGCTCTCTGGTGTCTCCGATGGTGTCTCTCTCTCTGGTGTCTCTCTCTGATTGTGTCTCTCTCTGATTGTGTCTCTCTGGTGTCTCCAATGGTGTCTCTCTCTGATTTTGTCTCTCTCTGGTGTCTCTCTCTGGTGTCTCTCTCTCTGGTGTCTCTCTGATGGTGTCTCTCTCTCTGGTGTCTCTCTGATTGTGTCTCTCTCTGGTGTCTCTCTCTGATGGTGTCTCTCTGATGGTGTCTCTCTCTGATGGTGTCTCTCTGATGGTGTCTCTCTGATTGTGTCTCTCTCTGGTGTCTCTCTGATGGTGTCTCCACATGAGCGGCCTGTTCACTTAAATCCTTAAATGTAGTGTGACCGCGATGAGCTGATTCAGAGCCTCTGACAGACACTCTGTCATCAGCTACAAGAGCACTTCATTAAAACACAATGAGCCTTTGTTAATGGTTTCGGACCAGGATCATGCGTACAATCTATGGATTCTGTGTCTCTGGTCTCTCTCCCTGATCTCTCTCTGGTCTCTCCCTGATCTCTCTCTCTCCAGTCTCTCTTTGGTCTCTCTCTCTGGTCTCTCTCTGGTCTCTGGTCTCTCTTTGGTCTCTCTCTGGTCTCTCTCTGCTCTCTCCTTGGTCTCTCTCTGGTCTCTCTTTGGTCTCTCTCTGGTCTTTCTCTCTGGTCTCTCTCTGGTCTCTCTTTGGTCTCTCTCTGGTCTCTCTCTCTGGTCTCTCTTTGGTCTCTCTCTGGTGTCTCTTTCTGGCCTCTCTTTGGTCCCCCTGCTCTCTCCTTGTTCTCTCTCTCTGGTCTCTCTTTGGTCACTCTTTGGTCTCTCTCTGGTCTCTCTCTGGTCTCTCTTTGGTCTCTCTCTGGTCTCTCTCTCTGGTCTCTCTTTGGTCTCTCTCTGGTGTCTCTTTCTGGCCTCTCTTTGGTCCCCCTGCTCTCTCCTTGTTCTCTCTCTCTGGTCTCTCTTTGGTCACTCTTTGGTCTCTCTCTGGTCTCTCTCTGATCTCTCCTTGCTCCTGCTCCCTGGTCTCTCTCTGGTCTCTTTCTCTTCTCCCTTTGGTCTCTCTCTGCTTTCTCTCTCTGGTCTCTCTCTCCCGTCTCTCTCTGCTCTCTCTCGCTCTACTCTCTCTCTGATCTCTCTCTCTGGTCTCTGATCTCTCTCTCTGGTCTCTGATCTCTCTCTCTGGTCTCTCTCTCTGATCTCTCCCTCGGCTCCTAACCCCTTCCACCTTCCTACTATCTGTTAAACTTGTGCTTTGTACAGAGACACACATGGTCCTGAATGATAGATGCTTGTCTGGGTCCGAAAACCATTAGGGCTGGATGCAAACGCTTCATCTGAATCCATTACAGCAGATCCATACCATCGCAGCCAAGGACACCATTTGTAACTCAATGCAAATATCTATCATTAAAAGCTGACACCTAATTTTTTCCGCTCCCAAAGAAAGAAAAATGTACTGCGAGAAATCGACCAAAACCTGAAATCCAGCTTTTTGTCATCATTCTATATCCGGGTTCAGGATCTGCATATGGTTTTAATATACATATGGTTTTAATATACATATGGTTTTAATATACATATGGTTTTTAAATAACAGGTGAAGCAGACAATGGGAAGAGACAGAATTGAGAAAATACAGTGTTATTTAAGGGTGAGGCGATGATGTATGGACCATGTAAGGCTCCACTGGTTTGTTGGACCAGGATTTCCATTTGGTTATTAGTCGGATCAAATTGGAAGAAGCACAAAAATACATGAATAAATAGTTTAAAAAAAACAAAAGCAGGACCAATGTTTGACTCACAATACCATTTATTTTTGTTTAGGCCTGAATAGAAACAGGAGTGGTCTGAACAAAGAGAGAGACAAGAGAGAGACCAGCGAGAGAGAGACAAGAGAGACAAGAGAGACCAGAGAGAGAGACAAGAGAGACCAGAGAGAGAGACAAGAGAGAGACCAGAGAGAGACCAGAGAGAGACAAGAGAGAGACTAGAGAGACCAGAGAGAGACCAAAGAAGAGAGAGAAGAGAGAGGAGAGAGACTGGAGAGAGGGGAGAGAATAGAGAGAGAGGAGAGACAAGAGAGAGACCAGAGAGAGAGATAAGAGAGACCAGAGAGAGACAAGAGAGAGACCAGCGAGAGAGAGACAAGAGAGACCAGAGAGAGAGACAAGAGAGACCAGAGAGAGAGACAAGAGAGAGACTAGAGAGAGGGGAGAGACTAGAGAGAGAGGAGAGACAAGAGAGAGAGATAAGAGAGACCAGAGAGAGAGACCAGAGAGAGACAAGAGAGAGCCCAGAGAGAGGAGAGAGAGACCAGAGAGACCAGAGAGAAACAAGAGAGAGACAAGAGAGATCAGAGAGAGAGACACGAGCGAGATGAGAGAGAGCAGAGAGAGACAAGAGACACACCAGAGAGAGAGACCAGAGACCAGAGAGAAACAAGAGAGAGAGAGAAGAGAGATCAGAGAGAGAAACACGAGCGAGATGAGAGAGAGCAGAGAGAGACAAGAGACACACCAGAGAGAGAGACCAGAGACCAGAGAGAAACAAGAGAGAGACAAGAGAGATCAGAGAGCGAGACACGAGCGAGATGAGAGAGAGCAGAGAGAGACAAGAGACACACCAGAGAGAGAGACCAGAGAGAGTGTGAGTCAATAGGAGCCCGTGCAAATTTAAGCAAAACTACAGTGAACAGTTTGAGAGAGCAGCAGAGACAGTGGTGTTACATGTGATAAAGTCAGAGACACATTTGCATACGACGTCTCCTTTAAACCGTTTAATAAACAGTTTGAGAACATCTGGCTGTAAGCTCTGGTTCAGAACCACTGAGGGTTATGGGACGTGTGGCCGCTCGTAACACACACTGCTGTTTACAAGCCACCAGACAAAGGATGGAAGTTTGTAGCATGTAGGGATAGAAGAAGAGAGAGAGAGAGAGAGAGAGAGAGAGACCAGATGGAGAGAGAGAGAGAGCAGAGAGAAAGAGAGAGACCATCTGTCTGTTCTCTCTCTGGTCTCTTTCTCATCTCCCTGGTCTCTCCTTTATCTTTTTCTGGTCTCTCCCTCTCTCTGGTGTCTTTCTCTCTGGTTTCTCTCTGGTCTTTCTCTCTCTGATGTCTTTCTCTCTGCTCTCTCCTCTCTCTCTCCCTCTGGTCTGTCTCTTTGGCCTCTCTCTCTCTCCCTCTGAACTCTCTCCCCCCTTTCTCTCTGGTATCTGTCTCGCTCTCTCTCTGCTCTCTCTCTCTCTCGTCTCTCTCTGGCCTCTCACTGGCATCTCTCTGCTCGCTCTCTGGCCTCTCTCTGCTCTCTCTCTGGCCTCTCTCTGCTCTCTCTCGTCTCTCTCTGCTCTCTCTCGTCTCTCTCTGGCCTCTGTCTCTCTCTCTCTCCCTGCCCTCTCTCACCTCTCTCTCTGGTCTCTCTCGCTCTCTCTTTTTCCCCCTGCTCTCTCTCCCTGCTCTCTCTCTCTCTCTCTCTCTCCTCTCACAAAGCCCCCGTCACTGCTTCACTGTGTCTTGTTTAACTCTCTCCTTCCTCTCCTCTCTCCTCTCTCCTTAACCCTCATTACATTCAGAATTAAAAATGGTTGGATAAATGTCTCTCAGCGTGGCGTCTCCGTGAGTGTCAGTGTGAGTGAGAGGAGATGCAGATTGTGGTATAAACATTTATTTACTCTGCGCCTCTGCTTCGGTCATTAGACATTTGTTGCCATCATCGTCCTATCAGAGGGCTCCGTGGGGGGTCTGCGTGCCTATAAATACTGCAGCGACCGCGTGCGGCTAGCATCATCTGCACGCGCCACGCTAATGATAGAAAACACCGCTAATGTGTTCTTGTTTTCCTCCGACAGAGAGATGGAGGAAGAGGAGGAAGAGGAGGAGGAGGAAGAAGAGGAGCAACAGCCGGTCACACCAGCAAACAGTCAGATAGTATGTGAAGATTGTGTGGAATTGACTTTATGTGAAGCTAAAGAATGAACTGTAGACTTCTGTCCTCGAGATTTGAGTCTCTCTGGTCTCCCCCTGCTCTCTCCCTCTCTCTCTCTCTCTCTCTCTCTCTCTCTCTCTCTCTCTCTCCCTCTCTCTCTCTCCCTCTCTCTCTCTCTCTCTCTCTCTCTCTCTGTTTTCTCTCTGCTCGCTCCCTGGTCTCCCTTTGCACTGTCTCTCTGCTCTCCTCCTGGTCTCTCTCACTCTGGTCTCTCTCTCTCTGGGCTCCCCCTTTTCTCTCTCTCTGGTCTCTCTCTCTATCGTTTCTCTCTGGTCTCCCCCTGTTCGCTCTCTGGTTTCTCTCGCTCTCCCCCATGGTCTCTCTCATGATCTCTCTCTCCCCCCATGGTCTCTCTCTCTCTCTCCCCCTGGTTTCTCTCTCTCTCCCCATGGTCTCTCTCTCTCCCTGGTCTCTTTCTGGACTCTCTCTCTCTCCTTGGTCTCTCTCTATCTCTCTGGTCTTTCTCTGGTCACTCTCTGGTCTCTTTCTGGTCTCTCTCTCTCTCTCTCCCTGGTCGCTTCCTGGTCTCTCTCTCTCTCTCTCTCTCTGGTCTCTCTGGTTTCTCTCCCTTTGTGTCTGTGCTGGTTATTGACAGTGTTTATGAGTTGATGAGGAGCTGGAGGCCGGATGCAGATGAGGCTGTAATTCTGAGGTAACGACTCTGTGATCTGCTCCAAACACATTGTTGTGCGACACACAAACACACACACACACACACACACACACAAACACACACACACACACACACACACAAACAACAACTGCAGACCGAGTGGACGGACCATTAGAGACAGAGAGAGAGAATAATGTTAGCAATTTTTAGTAACCAGCACCAGACTATAGCCCTGTTTCCACCAGCCCAACTCTACTCTACTCTACTCTACTCTACTCTACTCTACTCTACTCTACTCTACTCTACTCTGAGATAGGCTTATTCTCTGACAATGTTCAAATCCAGGTTAAAAACAGTTCGGTTTAGCTGCAGCGACTGATTTGAATGCCTGTGTGACTGTTTCTATCTTGTTTTGTTCAGCACTTTGAGCCCTGTGTGTGTGAACTGTGCTATACAAATAAACTTGCCTTTTCTGCCGTTGAACCTCAGGAGAGGCTTCTGCAGACACTGACCCAGTATCAGGAGATGAGATCTGAACCAATGCATTTGAAACGTGTTTGAGTTTGAGACGTGTAGGAGGTCTTCAATCTCACACAGCTGCTGTCAGAGACCAGAGAGACACCAGAGAGAGAGACCAGAGAGACAGACCAGAGAGAGAGACCAGAGAGACGGACCAGAGAGACAGACTAGAGAGAGACCAGAGAGAGGCCAGAGAGAGGCCAGAGAGAGAGACCAGAGAGAGGCCAGAGAGAGATCAGGGAGAGAACAGAGAGAGACCAGAGAGAGGCCAGAGAGACAGACCAGAGAGAGAGACCAGAGAGACAGACCAGAGAGAGAGACCAGAGAGAGACCAGAGAGAGACCAGAGAGAGATCAGGGAGAGAACAGAGAGAGACCAGAGAGAGGCCAGAGAGACATCGGAGAGAGAGACCAGAGAGAGAGACCAGAGAGACAGACCAGAGAGAGACCAGAGAGAGAGACCAGAGAGAGAGACCAGAGAGACAGACTAGAGAGAGACCAGAGAGAGGCCAGAGAGAGGCCAGAGAGAGAGACCAGAGAGAGGCCAGAGAGAGGGACCAGAGAAAGGCCAGAGAGAGAGAAATCAGAAAGAGACCAGAAAAATACCAGGAAGAGACCAGATAGAGAGCAGGGAGAGACCAGAGATAGATCAGAGAGAGACAGTCCAGAGAGAGTCCAGAGAGAGACCAGAGAGAGACCAGAGAGAGACCAGGGAGAGACTAGAGAGAGCGATAGAGAGAGACCAGAGAGAGACCAGAGAGAGACCAGAGAGAGATCAGGGAGAGAACAGCGAGAGACCAGAGAGAGGCCAGAGAGACAGACCAGAGAGAGAGACTAGAGAGACAGACCAGAGAGAGAGACCAGAGAGACAGACCAGAGAGAGAGACCAGAGAGACAGACCAGAGAGAGAGACCAGAGAAACAGACCAGAGAGAGACCAGAGAGAGATCAGGGAGAGAACAGAGAGAGACCAGAGAGAGGCCAGAGAGACATCGGAGAGAGAGACCAGAGAGAGAGACCAGAGAGACAGACCAGAGAGAGACCAGAGAGAGAGACCAGAGAGAGAGACCAGAGAGACAGACTAGAGAGAGACCAGAGAGAGGCCAGAGAGAGGCCAGAGAGAGAGACCAGAGAGAGGCCAGAGAGAGGGACCAGAGAAAGGCCAGAGAGAGAGAAATCAGAAAGAGACCAGAAAAATACCAGGAAGAGACCAGATAGAGAGCAGGGAGAGACCAGAGATAGATCAGAGAGAGACAGTTCAGAGAGAGTCCAGAGAGAGACTAGAGAGAGACCAGAGAGAGACCAGGGAGAGACTAGAGAGAGCGATAGAGAGAGACCAGAGAGAGACCAGAGAGAGAGATAGAGAGATACCAGAGAGAGAGATAAAGAGAGAGACCTGAGAGAGAGGGCAGTTGGAGCAGAGAAAGAGACCAGAGAGAAACCAGATATGAATCAGACAGAGGGAGGGACCAGACAGCGAGACCAGAGAAAAAAAAACACAAAATAAAGAGACCTGACAGATTTCCAATATTGTATCTTTTAGCTGCAGTAACAGCATCACAAGTTACACCTGTGTGCTTCTTTAAAACTTTTTCCAAAATCTAAACAATTGGAAACATCCGATACTTCTCTCTCTCTCCTCGGCCTCAGCTCTGTCCAGTGACACCATAAATCCCTCTCTCCCTGGCTCTGTATTGACACATCAGCTTGGACATCGCACCAGAGATTGGCCTCATCAGTTATCCTGCCAGATCAGAACCATCGACAGCTCTGAACCATCGACAGCTCTAAACCATCGGGGCGAGAGCCTTTAGCTGCTTCCTCTTCCTCCAAAATTGGGTGATTCAGGACAGAAGTATTCATCAAGTCGTCTGCAGAGAGTGCCTGAATGATTAATGATGGGACTTTGAGGCATGTACGGGTAAAAGCAGCGATCTATGTGAGGAGAGAGAGAGAGAGAGAGAGAGAGAAAAGAGAGAGACCAGAGAAAGAAAGCTGAGAGAGGGAGAGAGCAGAGAGAGAGAGAAAGCAAGAGAACAGAGAGAAGGCAGGGAGATAGAGAAGAGAGAAAGCAGAGAAAGAGAGCAGAGAAAGGCACAGAGGGAGAGCGAGAGAGCAGAGAAAGAGAGCAGCAAAAGGGAGAGAGAGAGGGAGAGAGCAGAGAAAGGGAGAGAGCAGAGAAAGGGAGATAGAGCAGAGAGAGAGAGCAGAAATACAGAGAGCAGAGAGAGACAGTAGAGAGAGAAAGCAAAGAGAGAGAGACTAGAGAGGGAGAAGAGAAAGAAAGAGAGAGAGAGCAAAGAAAGAGAGAGCAGAGGAAAACACCAGAGAGACCTACTGTACTACTCTACTCTACCTATTTGTGTTTCAGTCAAACTTTAGTATCTGGTATCGTATCTTCGCAAACAACCCACAACAAACCAGTATCCGTGGAAATTCCTTGGTAACCATGGCTTCCAGCAGCACTCTGACCAATCACTGTCAGTTAGAACACTTTAGTACCAGCTCGGCCTGCATAGAACCAGGACCAAGAGAGACTAAAGAAGGACCTGGGACTGGTTACACAGCGTTAGGGTTACAGTAGAGCAGAGCAGAGCAGAGCAGAGTAGAGTAGAGTAGAGTAGAGTAGAGTAGAGTAGAGTAGAGCAGAGCAGAGCAGAGCAGAGCAGAGCAGAGCAGAGCAGAGCAGAGCAGAGTAGAGTAGAGTAGAGTAGAGTAGAGTAGAGTAGAGTAGAGTAGAGTAGAGTAGAGTAGAGCAGAGCAGAGCAGAGCAGAGCAGAGCAGAGCAGAGCAGAGCAGAGCAGAGCAGAGCAGAGCAGAGCAGAGCAGAGCAGAGCAGAGTAGAGTAGAGTAGAGTAGAGTAGAGTAGAGTAGAGTAGAGTAGAGCAGAGTAGAGCAGAGCAGAGCAGAGCAGAGCAGAGCAGAGCAGAGCAGAGCAGAGCAGAGTAGAGCAGAGTAGAGTAGAGTAGAGTAGAGTAGAGTAGAGTAGAGTAGAGTAGAGTAGAGTGGAGTGGAGTGGGGCTGGTGAAATGGGGCTATGGTTAATCACATGCTAAAGCTGAAACCTGTGTCTCTTTATTCTTATTACCAGCGCAGGTCGATAAGTATCGGTCCATCTGCATATAACTGAGTGTGTGTCCATGATGCTCCATGATGACTTTAACACTAATCGATCTGAGATGGAAGCAGCCGAGAGGATGTTAACGGCCTAATTCTCTTTAACGACCTTTTCCTCGTCAAGGGCATCACAATATACACTTAAAAAGGCATTTCTGCTTCTCTCCTTTATCGAGGAATGTAGGCCAGAGAGAGAGAGACCAGAGAGAGAGAGAGAGAGAGACCGGAGAGAGTGAGAGCAAGACCAGAGAGAGAGGGAGAGACCAGAGAGAAAGACCAGAGCGAGAGCGAAACCAGAGAGAGTCCAGAGCGAGACCAGAGAAAGACCAGAGAAAGCGAGACCAGAGAGAGAGACCCGAGAGAAAGAGAGAGAGACCAGAGAGAAAGAGAGAGAGACCAGAGAGAGAGGGGGAGACCAGAGGGGGAGACCAGAGAGGGACGAGAAAAAGACCAAAGAATAACAGACAGAAAGAGACCGGAGAGAGACCAGGAAGTGGCCAGAGAGAGAGACCAGAGAATGGCCAGAGAGAGAGACTATAGAGAGACCGTAGAAAACAGAAATCTAGTATTACCACATTTTTTCTTGACAAAAGCCCTGGTTTAGGGACCAGCAGAGACGGCAAAGATGAAAAATTATACTAAATCATAACTGACATTTCTAACCATTTCATTCCTGCCCGGTTTCCACTCTCACTGCACCAGACCGGGCAACCCATCACATAAATCCTGGTATAATGAACCAGCCGCATTTCATGGTTAATTAATATGATGATTCTACACCATCATCACGAGCCTCTGTACGTGAGAACCAGAACACACCGGATCCATACCATCAGAGCCAAATATCTCTGCTAATGTTATTCTGCAGCACTCACAGAAGAGCACATTAATCCAGGATAATTACCACAGCAAGGCAAATACAGACACATTAATGACCAGGTCCCATCTCCTCAGGCTCTGGTCTCTCTCTCTCTGGTCTCTCTCTCTCTGGCCTACATTCCTTGATGCAGGAGAGAAGCAGTAAATGCCTTTTTAAGTGTATATTGTGATGTCCTTGATGAGGAAAGAATTGTTAAAGAAAATTAGGCCGTTAACATCCTACGTAAGCTTCCATCTGGGAATCGATTTGGGTTTCTGTTCTCTCTGTGGTCTCTCTCTGTGGTCTCTCTCTGTGGTCTCTCTCTATGGTCTCTCTCTGTGGTCTCTCTCTGTGGTCTCTCGCTGGTCTCTCTCTGTGGTCTCTCTTCCATGTGTCTTTTCTCTCTGATCTCAGTCTGGTTTCTCCCTAGTCTCTCTCAAAAGAGAGCAGAAAGTGACTAGAGAGAGAGAGACCACAAAGAGAGACCAGATGGAGACTGGAGAGAGACCAGAGAGAGACCATAGAGAGAGCAGAGTGAGACCAGTGATAAGAGAGAGTGACCAAAGAGAGACCATAGAGAGACCAGTAATAAGAGAGAGACCATAGAGAGACCAGTGATAAAAGAAAAAAAGAAAGAGAAAGAGAGAGACCAGTGATACAAGAGAGACCATAGAGAGACCAGTGATAAGAGAGAAAGACCACAGAGAGACCAGTGATAAGAAAGAGAGACCATAGAGAGACCAGTGATAAGAGGGAGAGACCATAGAGAGACCAGTGATAAGAGAGAGAGAGAGAGAGACCATAGAGAGATCAGTGATAAGAGCGAGAGAGACCAGAGCGAGACCAGTGATAAGAAAGAGAGACCATAGAGAGACCAGTGATAAGAGAGAAAGACCATAGAGAGACCAGTGATAAGATAGATAGACCATAGAGAGACCAGTGATAAGAGAGAGAGACCATAGAGAGACCAGTGATAAGAAAGAGAGACCATAGAGAGACCAGTGATAAGATAGATAGACCATAGAGAGACCAGTGATAAGAAAGAGAGACCATAGAGAGACCAGTGATAAGAGAGAGAGACCATAGAGAGACCAGTGATAAGAGAGAGAGACCATAGCGAGAGCAGACCCTCCTGCTTCACCGATTTAAAGCTAACATCCTCTCGTTGTAAGACTGCTTCCATTTATTACACGTGAGAAACCTTTATCGCTGCACATGTGCACGAGGCAAGGGCAGCGTGGTGCGACAGAGACTGGATGAGCTAGCGTTAGCCATAAAACACTAGCGGAAAGATAGAAGCGTTTAGCCACAGACAGACGCGTGGTTGACAAACACGCTCTTTAGCCGCCATTTTTACATTTTATCATTGAAGTCAATGAGGCAATCTACAATTTAGGAGCCGGAGCGCGGTCACACAGCCAATCTCCCACTAAAGAGCAGCCATCGCCGAGTAATGCCGCGTTGGTGTAATGGTCCCAAACCGCGGCCGCCTCCCCACACTGATCATTGCTTTAACCCAATCACACATTACACCGGGAAACAACCGTAAACTTTATCTCTGCCGCGGTAATAAAAGCACAAATGGAAAAAGAGACGGGATCCTCTCAGGGACCTGGCGGATTCGCTCGCACACAGATGTTTGTACGACACGACGAAAGATTATGATTTTATATTGTGGAGAGAGTGGGAGAGCAGCAGTGATGTTAACTGAGGCTGTAGATCCAGGACTGAGGCTGTAGATCCAGGACTGAGGCTGTAGGTCCAGGACTGAGGCTGTAGATCCAGGACTGAGGCTGTAGGTCCAGGACTGAGGCTGTAGATCCAGGACTGAGGCTGTACATCCAGGACTGAGGCTGTAGATCCAGGACTGAGGCTGTAGATCCAGGACTGAGGCTGTACATCCAGGACTGAGGCTGTAGATCCAGGACTGAGGCTGTAGATCCAGGACTGAGGCTGTAGACCCAGGACTGAGGCTGTAGACCCAGGACTGAGGCTGTAGGTCCAGGGCCGGTCTCTCTCTGGTCTCACTCCTTTTCTATCTAAAAAGGCAGATCTAGAGCTGAAACAGAAGCCAAAAAGACAAAAACATGGTCTCTCTCTCTGGTCTCTCTATCTGGTCCCTCTCTCGTGTCTCTCATTGGTCTCTCTCTGGTCTCTCTCTCTGGTCTCTCTCTGGTCTCTCTCTCTGGTCTCTCTCTCTGGTCACTCCCTGGTCACTCTCTGGTGTCTCTCTGGTCTCTCTCTTGTCTCTTTCTGGTCTCTCGCTCTGGTCTCTCTCTGGTTTCTTTCTGGGCTCTTTCTGTTCTCTCTCTCTGGTCTCTTTCTCTTCTCTCTGGTCTCTCTCTGGTCTCTCTCTTTGGTCTCTCTCTGGTCTCTCTCTGGTCTCTCTCTGGTCTCTCTCTGATACTTCTGCCTCCTGCTGCTGTCAGTCTCTCCCGGTTTGACGGATGACTCTCTACCATCTGCCTATAATGGGGCACATCAAAAGTGCTTAAGTCCAGGTTCAGGTCCGGGTCCAGGTCTTGATCAGGGTCTTGGTCCGGGTCTTCCCCCTCCGCACGCCGGGGTAATGACTGCGTTAGCGTCAGGCAGAGGTCATCCACGAGGAATTTAAATAATGTCTTTTTACTCAAAATGTTTTACAAGTGAATGACCACATCTGTAATGGGGTAGACGTGATAAAACCTCTGGTGTTAGTTAAAGGGGACTGACACCAGGTGGGCTGACACCAAGTGGGCGTCTGAGAGTACATGTTATTGGCTTTTTATCACAAGCAGAATTTGGTGTTATGGTTTGATGTTTGAACCATTGTGGATTAATTTAATGTTGTAGAAATGGGCACGTTCTTTGCAAAATCGCAGAATCTGTTCGTCCCTGGACCCTTTGTCTCTGTGTTTTGCTCTCTGGTCTCTTTCTGGTCTCTATGTTCTCTCTCTTCTCTAGTCTCTCTTTCTGGCCTCTCTATGGTCTCTCTCTGGTCACTCTATGGTCTCTCTTTCTCTGGTCTCTGTATGGTCTCTCTTTCGTCTCTCTGTCTGGTCTCTGTGGTCTCTATCTGGGTTTCTCTCTAGTCTCTCTTTTTCTGGTCTCTCTCTGTAGTTCCTCTTTGAACTCTCTCTTTTCTCTCTGATCTCTCTCCCTCTCTGTGTTTCTCTCTTGTCTCTCTCCCTTTTCTCTGGTCTCTCTCTCTCTACATGATTTCCTCAACATTCTTAGCACATCCAGACACTGAAAGTTTTTCCCATGGGTTTCTGTGTCCTTACTCCTGGTCTCAGTCTCACACAGGTATGAATACTTTTGCACGGCCCACTGTCTCTGTATCACTTCACTGTCATCTCCAACAAACACACATCTTAAAGTTAGAGTATTTTAGAGCTCCTGCAGTATCAGTACTTTAAATACATCGGTAGAAACACGGACTGGAACGAGCGCTGATAATGGCTGAAGGTGATGGCGCCAATTAACCTTTTCTCTGTCGTTTTGTTCATCAAAGTCACTGCGTTTAATAACAGCCGTCATCAAAGGATTATGCAAATGAGGTCGTATTATGCTAATGAGGAGCCTGATAATGAGGCCTGACAGAGACTACAGCCACCCCTGAGGTGACAGAGACTACAGCCGCTCCTCACAGACTTCCGCCGACCCTGAGGTGACAGCGACTACAGCCGCTCCTGAGGTGAACATGACTACAGCCGCCCCTGAGGTGACAGAGACTACAGCCACCCCTGAGGTGACAGAGACTACAGCCGCCCCTGAGGTGACAGAGACTACAGCCGCTCCTGAGGTGACAGAGACTACAGCCGTTCCTCACAGACTTCAGCCGACCCTGAGGTGACAGAGACTACAGCCGCCCCTGAGGTGACAGCGACTACAGCCGCTCCTGAGGTGACAGAGACTACAGCCACCCCTGGGTGACAGAGACTACAGCCACCCCTGAGGTGACAGAGACTACAGCCGCTCCTGAGGTGACAGCGACTACAGCCGCTCCTGAGGTGACAGAGACCACAGCCGCCCCTCTCCCTACTCTTTCTCTCATCTGTCTCTCTCTTATCTGTATCAGTAGCGGCGCCAGGTTTGCAATTTTGGGTAGGCCTGCAGATTAGTAAGTAGGCCAAATTCGCACGCAAACTACAAGGGGTAGCTGGAATTGGGGTTTCAAAGAATATGGTTCAAACGCACGCACGCGCACACACACGCACCCAAGCTCATTTATGAAACTTGCGTAGAAAAATGTGTACATTTGGGGTGTATATTCCATTTACGCAAAATCCAACGTCGGATTTATGAACGTGTGAGATCAGCCCAGATCTGAGCGTATACGCAGCTGCGGGTGATGATAAATCGGCTGAATACGAACGTATTTATGAAAGTCACGCCTAGAATTATGCAGCAATGTTCGCGACAGGTCAGCACGGAAGTCCAAAAAGACTGTTGGAAGCCTCAAAAGGCACGTTTGTTTGTTATGTTTATGTAAAAATAAATATATGCTACATATTCAGCTGCGTTTTGCACAAATTTGCAAAAATAGTTTTGATACATTAGAAAAATCTCTCTTGAATTGTAGAAGTGAATAAATATAGATTGATTGAATGAATGAATTCATATTTATTATGCAGCGGTGGCTCTCATGAATGAAGCGTCTGCAGTGTCTTGGACGCAGCCTGGATCGGGGTAGAAGTGCGCATTGAAGCACTGTACACTTCAGAGAGAGCCAAAACTTCTGCACATTTGAGGAGTTACAGTATGTGGCGCGATATCTCACGGCACTCGCCGCGCACTCTGGACAGGGCAGTGAGACATTTGGAGTGAGCAATACCATTGGTGCGTTATTGGGGTGTGTGTCTGTGTGAGGCTTACACAAATCTAATGAAATAACACATTGCTTTACCAGATGTGAGGAATACAAATAGCCGTGCGTAATTACGCAGTGCAGAGCCTGTCACAGCAATAGCTGGGTCACACATCCCTGTTGCGTAAAGTGTATTTATATAGAGCCTTTCACAGTTCAGGATCACAAACCGCTTCACATTTTAAAAACATATACAGATCAAAATAATACACACACAAGTCAGATTTAATCGAGGGTCCTGATCATGAGCTGTGATTTATTCGAAGTTTGCATTTTTCCATTAGACCTTTTCCGATGCGCAAATTCAACTTTTGAAACATGATGCTCAATGAAAACACAGCTTATAATTTTGCCAGAGGGAATATGTTTATTGTTGTCCAAATCCTGAATTTCATGCGTGTTTTGGCGTGTTGAGCCGAAGGTTGAGATCAGCGTATACGTTTACTCCACCTCCAGACCTGCCGTATATTTTTTTGCGTATTGTACGCTCACGTCCAGATAGATAAATGCGGAAAAGTGATTCCACCCTGATTTACACCCTGATTTGTCCGTACGCAAGTTTCATACATGGCTCATCAGTACGAGGTGAACCTGGCCTGACTGCGCTCTCCTCCTCTGGGACCTACGGGCCCGGGCCTCTGGCTCCTCTACCTCACAAAGTTCACGTTGAACTTTCTTAAAACTAAAATGACTAAAAAGGCTGCTCTGTTGTGAATGTTTTGAGAGCGTTGTCAATCTTTAAGACGAGGAATAGCTGCTTGTTCTCGGGAACGAGCTTTGCGCTGTGTGATATGATCATGCAGATTATTGGACAAAATTATTCAGCCAATAAACAGGACTATATTTGAAGCAACGTGAACGCTCAGGGGGTTACATTTTCTTAAAACATTAGAACGCAACATTTAGCCAATAATGTGTGTATAAAAATAACAATATTTAAATTATGACTTTTAATAAAAAGGCTAATGACTTGAGAGGCGAAGAACAAATTTGAGTAGGCCAAGAAAAAAACTGGTAGTCACCGGCCTACCCGGGCCTATCCCTGGCGCCGCGGCTGATCCGTATGTCTCTCTCCCCTCTACTATCCTGTCTTTCTCTCTCTTTCCTCTCTCTCTCTCTCCTCTCTCTCTTTCCTCTCTCTCTCTCTCCTCTCTCTCTTTCCTCTCTCTCTCTCTCCTCTCCCCTCGCTCCCTTGTCTCTTCTCTCCATCATGTTACTAAAACATGTTCTATATAAGATAGAGCCTTGTGAGTCAGTTTTGCCTCGCTGGGCTGAGATGTGACTGTGTAAAGACAATAATACAAAAATAACAATCTTATCCTTCTGTCCTTCACTCAAACTCAAACCTGTCCTGTCCCTCAACGCAAACTCCTCAAAGTGAATTCATTCCAATTTCCTCTGGAGGGAGAGCACAAACTTACCTACACACATTATTTTCTAATGCGGGTAAAGTCTCTACAACTGGATTTCTCTCTCTCTCTCTCTGTCTCTCTCTCTGTCTCTCTCTCTGTCTCTCTCTCTGTCTCTCTCTCTCTCTCTCTCTCTCTGTCTCTCTCTGTCTCTCTCTCTGCTTTGTTGCCTGAGTGTGACGGCGGCCATCTTGGTGCTGTTCACGCATTTCTGATCTCATCTCCCTCCGATGAATTTGTCAACAAGATGAATGGATTGCGGAGATTCCTGTGTCCGCTCCGGTCTCACGTCGCAGTTTGTTTTCGAGGAAGGCTTTTGCGATTGATGGCGGTGATTTTAGACCAAGTTCAAACTAATTTAGAGGTGGTTCTGTTTCAGCTTTACAAAACAGATATTACACAGTGTTTTTGTTTTTTTTTTTTAAGAAAAAAGCGAATGTATTTAAACCATGTTAGCAACACATCTGCTTCTGTTATGGCGGAACAAATGCCCATATAAGGAAAGTGGCTCCAGCTAGCTAATGTTCGAATTAGCATGATCCTCTTTGAGGCTAACGCTATTTGGTGACGTTAGTCCACTAAAACAGTATATGCTCTACAGGTGCACTGCAGTGTGACTTATTTTGAAAAAGTCTCTCTCTCTGGTCTCCCTCTGGTTAATGGTCTTGTAAGTCTCTCTCTTAGGCTCTCTCTCTCATTCTCTGCTTTCTTTTCTCTCTCTTGTCTCTCTCTAGTTTCTCTCTGGTCTCTCTCTTGTCTCTCTCTCTTGTCTCCCTCTCTCTGGTAGCTCTCTTTCTGCTCTCTCTCTCATTTTGTGCTTCACCCAGAATGTGTCTGTCTTTCTCTGTTTCTCTCTCTGTGTCTCTTTCTCTATCTCTGTTTCGCTCTCTTTCTCTGTTTTTCTTTCTGTCTTTCTGTTTCTCTCTTTTTTGTTTCTCCCTCTGTCTTTCTTTCTCTCTCCCATAATGAAAGAGGGATCTTCTCTCATGGACAAACAGCCGTATTAGGCCAGAAAAAGTTCACATTGAAGGCCTCAGCGTTAAAAGCTTTATTAAAGTGAATGTCATCGGTCTGATAATAATCCAGCCTAAAAGTCTAAAATCTCCAACTTTAGCAAGACTTAAGAACAAAATTTAAACTGTTTTAGTCGATCGATTTCAGCATCAATTGTTTCCAACACTTTTTAAGTTTGTTTTATTGCTGTACTTTTAACCAGGTTCTTTATTTATGTACCTGTCTGGTGCACACTGGGGACTTTTGCACAATTATTCCAACTTGGTTTTATTGCAAATGACAAATAACCGGAATCTGTATCTGGTACAACACACCATGGTATCTATATTTAACCTTATCAAGTTTTCTTCTTCCTTCTCCCGTTCAGGCAACTATTTTGGTTTAATAATGTATTTTATCTTTTTCCCTCTTATGCATGTTAGCAATACTTTATTTTTATTTTTTTGGAAACTATGATGGAAAAGAGGTGACTTGTGCTCAATGTGAAATACCTGAAATGAATAAACAAACAAACAAACCTCCTCATGTGCAGCATTATGTGAATAGTAACAACTAAAATCAGAAAAACCTGTACTTTCCTCTCTCCTCACCGTCTGCGCTTGTCTTTCGAGGCCTCTGTGCTTCGTGTGTGGGACCGGGGCCTTCTGCTCACGCTCTCTCCCCCGTCGCCTCACCCCCGTGTCCCCCTCATGTCCCCCATTACCACCACAATAGCCCCATATGGAGAGCAGACGGCACGCAGAAGCTAGGCTCAAACGCCGCGGTCACTGGGAGGTTAGCGCGCTTAGCATAACAAAAACACGAGAAAGGGCCAGTCTCTTTTAGCCCCGTTTAGCTCCATTATCGGCGCGACGTTAGCGCTAAGATTTATGACCGCCGGACAATAGCCCCCGGGCGAGAAGAGAGTCCCGGAATGGCCTCACGCGGTGTTCATCAAATCAGCATCATGTCGCGTCCATCTGAAAGTTAGCATTGTTAGCGTTATTAGCTTTGTTAGCGCTGTAATTGCAATGTACACAGCGCTAATGGGGTTTAGGCTAGCTCAGAGCGGAATAATGAGGTTAGCCGAGAGCGGGCCTCGCAGACAGCAGCGAAAACACACAAAGAAATGTCGTTAGCGGCGATTTATAAACTGCTGAGTCGTGGGTTTGGAACAGAGGAAACTGCATTAACGACTTCAACACACTCAGAGACACACCAGGAAGTGAGACTAATGTGGCCTGGATTATGACAAATGTTTTCATTGGTTTAAAACATGGGACGAACTGATGAAAACTTGGATTAACAAAATATTTGGATTTAAGGACAAAACATTTACTTTCTCCAAACAATGACTTTCTCAAGTGAAATGAGAATCTGGAATATTTTACTCTAGTCTACTCTCCACTCTACTTTACTCTACTCTACTTTACTCTCTACTGTATACTCTAATCTACGCTACTCTATTACTCTCTACTCTGCTCTACTCTATTACTCTCTACTCTGCTCTACTCTATTACTCTCTACTCTATACTCTACTCTGCTCTACTCTACTCTACTCTATTCTACTCTACTCTACTTTACTCTCTACTCTACTCTACTCTCTAATCTACTCTACTCTACTCTCTACTCCAGTGTTTTTCAACCTTTTTTGAGCCAAGGCACACTTTTTTCATTGAAAAAATTCCGCGGCACACCTCCAGGAGAAAATGTAAAAATATATACTATACATACTCTATGTGAGATCAATAAAGTATATCTTATCTTATAATATATATATACTCTGTAGCCTATATTCACAATATACAGTTCACAATATACAGTTATCAAATCTCATCAAAGTGCTTAATTCCAGGCCTTGACATTAAGCTTTATTTAATATTTCTCAATACAATGAGTTAAAGCTGCACTAACTGACTTTGGGATTTTGAAGCCGCAGACTCGCTGGCCTCGCTCTTTCTGCTCCCCTCCCCGCACCCACGAAGCTATCGCCCCCCACACACACCCACTGTTGGGACGGAGCTAGTGTCTCCCAATATGGATAATACATGGATATGGATTTGCACGTGGATGGCGTGACCATAAAACGATAGAACCGGGAAGCGCGGAGGAACGGGGCTTTCTTTTGGATGGCTGTTTCGCTAAGTAAGCAGTAACCGGTGATGAAGACACACGAAGCTTCAGGTTAGCTCCTCGTCTTGTTGTGCTAACTCAGCCGTCTATGCTAACGGACCTGTAGATTTCTCACGAAAGTGGGGGCAAGTGGTCCGCTGTGATTGGTCACAATCTGCGACCCGAAACACATTCTCTTCCTTGTTTCATCAAAACTCGATCTAAAATATAATGTCACGCCAGCACAAATCTGCGCTAATTATTCTTCAAAAGGACGTATATCCCAATGCACTGCATGGACATGGATAGCACTTTCGTAATGAATACGAAAATAAAGTCAGTTAGTGCAGCTTTAACAAGAGTTTGGGAATAAAGTGGCACTAACTGTGTGGAAAAAACAAACAAAAACAATCTACTCTCGGCCCAATAGTCAAATAATTAAGTACACAAATAACATGCATTGTTAGTGCATGGGGAAAATGTAGGTACGCAAGCTTTAAATTCAGGAGTTTTGGATGAGGGACACGGCAGGTCCTGAACACGAGTCCATGGTTCTGTCTGGTCCACATGTCTATGGTTCTGTCCGGTCCGCATGTCTATGGTTCTGTCCACGCGACTATGGTCTGCGCTCGGTACCCAGTTCGGATGTGCGTTTGGGTGAGCTGTTGTACAAAAACACTGCTCTACTCCACCCTACTCTCTACTCTCTACTCTACCCTACTCTACTCTACTCTACTCTACTCTGCTCTACTATACTTTACTCTCTACTCTACTCTACTAAACTTTACTTTCTATACTTACTGATTCTATCTTATGTAAATATTGACTCTCTGTGTTTCTGTGATGCATTTTGTCACTTCCTCTTTAGTATTATACGAGTGCATGTGTTTGTGTTTCCATTTACAGTTTTGGTCATGGTTTACAAGTTGCCTCTTTCTGACTCCTCTCCCATTTGTACGCCACACTTCCAAATAAAGATTATTAAAACAAAACAAAAAACATGTCATCTATGTGACCAAAAACACTGCAGTCCCGCTCTTTAAAGCAGAAC
Organism: Knipowitschia caucasica; assembly: GCA_964034765.1. NCBI lineage: Eukaryota > Metazoa > Chordata > Actinopteri > Gobiiformes > Gobiidae > Knipowitschia > Knipowitschia caucasica. Next base: position 9,834,564 of record OZ035845.1, on the reverse strand, counting down.
ACAGCGCCCCCTATGGCCCACTCTCCTCTGCTCTCCTGGGACCTGCAGAGGAGCAGCTTGGCCCTCAGGCTGCAGGTCTGGGTCGTCCCGTGGGGGAAATCTCAGAAACATATTATGGGGGAAACAAGCGGCCCCCAGAGGCCTTTTGGGGCCTGTGTTTCTCAGTGTCAGATATGTAATCCTTTTGTCAAGGGTCCTTTCCAAGACGGGACACATATGCAGGCTTTGTGTGGGGCTCCCAGGGACACGGGCCGCTGTAGGGGCCTGAGGCGGGACTGGCCTTTGATGGTGGGGGAGATCAAAGAACAAAACCAACTCAATATGTTTGTGTAGCGCACTGAATCCCAACAGAGAAACAAAAAACATATTAACAAATCTTAAATAAAGATAAACAGCGGAGGAAAAAGTGAGAGAAACCTCCTGGACTGAGGCTGTAGATCCAGGACTGAGGCTGTAGATCCAGGACTGAGGCTGTAGACCCAGGACTGAGGCTGTAGACCCAGGACTGAGGCTGTAGACCCAGGACTGAGGCTGTAGAAAGACAAGGGAGAGACAGCCTATGTGAGACTATAGGAAGGGACGGACCACAGAGAGAGATCAGAAGGAGACAAGAGACCACAGAGAGACCGGAGTTTGCGGTTAGTCATTGGTTCCCGGACCAGCCAAGCGTGAGTCTCCCTCTAAAGATCAGGAAGAGGAGGCTCCGTCATCAGCTCAGAGGAGGTCACAGCTGAGCAACCATCAGGGAGGAGACACTTTATGTGCTCATTCTAGTCACTTATTCAACTATTACACTTTTATTGCCATTTTGTTTTCTGCCCTCTGCATTACCAGTCAGGGCAGTAAATATTGAGTCTCTCTCTGGTCTCGCTCTGATTCCTCTCTGGTCTCTCTCTCTGGTCTTTCTCTGGTCTCTCTCTGGTCTCCCAGAGGCTTCATAAAGGTAATGTCAGTCTGTAAAGGGGAGTATGGAAGCAACGGCGCCTCGGATTAAAGAGAGAACTGAACCAGAACCAGACTTTGGGAAACATCAGGAAGAGACCGCAGCATCATCAAACCAACACACCTGTAGCAAATGAGTTTTCAGAGGCCAAAGCTACGGGGCCTTAGCTTCACAAACAATCCAGTCACTTGTTTGCGCTGAATTAGAGAGAGACGAGAGACGGCCAAGAGAGAGACCAGAGAGAGACTAGAGAGAGACTAGAGAGAGACCAGAGAGACAAGAGAGAAACCAGAGAGACCAGAGAAACCAGATAGAGTCCAGAGAGAGACCAGAAAGAGACCAGACAAAGATATATTAAACTTGACCAAACCATATTAAACTTGATCAAACCATATATAATTCTTCAAACTCCTAGTGTCCGGTCCTGCTCCTACACCTCCTCCTCCTCCTCTTCCTCCTCCTCCTCGCTTCACTCTTGAGCCTGTCTCTCCCCGTCGTCGCCTTCTAATGCATTTTTAATATCTCTAATGACAGCAGAAGAATGATGTCGTTAGCCGCGCTGCTAAAACGCTGACTTGAAGTGTTTTGGACGAGTGTTTTCATAATGATTTGATGTAGATTAAGGCGAGTCGTAACGAGGCGTTCGGCTTTGAGAGGGCGCCAGATAAGCACTTCACTTTCAACTTTCACACATCACTCACACTTGGCACTTTGGAGGGTTTTGCAGACTTGTTTAGAAACTCACAGAGATGGAAGCTGAACGGGGTGAAGGGAAGGAGACCGCAGAGGGACGAGAGAGAAGAGAGAGAAAGAGAGAGAGACCACAGAGGGATAGAGAGAGAGAGAAGAGACAGTAGAGAGAGCCGAGAGAGAGAGAGACTAGAGGGAGACAAGAGAACAAAGAGGGACTTGAAAGAGATCAGAGAGAAACTAGATAGAGACCAGAGTGAGAGACCAGAGAGGGAGACAGAAAAAGTCTAGAGAGAGACAGATAAGAGAGAGAACTTTGAGAGAAACCAAAGGGATCAGTGAGAGAAAAGGAATAGAGAGACCAGTGAGTTATTAAGTCTTCATGAGTCTATCTGCTGACGGGTCTCCTGGTCTCCTCCTGGTCTCTCCTGGTCTCTCCTGGTCTCCCTCTGGTCTCCATCTGGTCTCTCCTGGTCTCTCCTGGTCCCGTCCTGCTCTCCTCCTGGTCTCTCCTGGTCTCTCCCGGTCTCTCCTGTTCTCCTCCTGGTCTCCTCCTGGTCTCTCCTGGTCTCCTCCTGGTCTCTGACTCTGATGCGGTGATAACAGTGTCCTTCTGTAAAGAGGACCTTGTGTTTCGTTCAGCTGTGAATCCATTCGTGCAGCTCAGTTAAACTTGTTTAAGTGTGACACAGTCCAGCGCCCCCTGCTGCTCGTTACTGAGAGAGACCAGGGCCGAGGGAGACCAGGCCACGAGAGGAGAGAGACCCCCCCCCCCCCCCCACCCATGTCAGGGAGAGGGAGAATGGAAGATCTAGATAGACCAGAGAGAGACTAGAGAGAGACCAGAGAGAGACCAGAGAGAGACCAGAGAGAGACCAGAGAGAGACCAGAGAGAGACTCGAGAGAGACCAGAGAGAGACCAGAGAGAGACCAGAGAGAGACCAGAGAGAGACCAGAGAGAGACCAGAGAGAGACCAGAGAAAGACCAGAGAAAGACAAGAGAGAGACCAGAGAGAGACCAGAGAGAGACCAGAGAGAGACCAGAGAGAGACCAGAGAGAGACAAGAGAGAGACCAAAGAGAGACCAGAGAGAGACCAGAAAGTAACCAGAAGGAGACCAGAGACAAATCTTCAGAAAAAAGTTCTTAAAGCCTCTTTTTTAAAACACATAGTTCTTTTGTTTGGGCTTTGAAAGTTACATCCCTCAGCTTTAACACGACACCGTACAAACCTTTTGCCTCAAGAAGAAGCCGGATACGAACACAGCTCTGCCAAAACCTCCATTTTATTGATTAAAAAGATGAGAGAGAATGAAAAAAGTCTCCCAGTGGCAGCGACGGGAACAGGCCATGATGAATGTCCTCCCGCGATACAGAAATGATACGAATAAATTAGACCAGTGCTGCAGCAAATTGAAAAATAAGGATTTAAATGAGCTCTGAATGTTGGAGTGTACAGGGAAATGATGAGGGATGGATGAGACGCTAACATAGACTGTGTGTGGATGGACAATGCTAACGCTAGCTCAATGAATCCCAATGGGAAAGTGCTAATGGACGAAGTTTGGCTCCGTCTCTCTCTGTTTTCTGATGATTTACATGTAAAAGTAAACTCTGCGAGGTCAGAAACTGGGATCTCTGTGATGGTGGTGGTGACTTTGAGCTACTCTACTCTACTTTACTCTGCTCTACTTTAGAAAGACAGAGATCAGGAAGAAACTAGAGAGAGAGATCAAAGTAAGAGGGAACAGAGTGAGATAATAGAGAGAGACAAGAGAAAGAGAGGGACCAGAGAGAGAGAGAGCAGAGAAAGAGAGGTGGACACAGAGACGAGAGAGACCAGATAAAGGGACTGGAGAGAGAGAGAGAGACCAGAGGGAAAGACCAGAGAGAGACAAGAGAGATAGACCAGATAGAAAGACTAGGGAAAAATAAATAAAGATTGTATTGTGTGTCCACCAGAGGGCACTCAGTCAGAACATAAGAACTAACAGAGGAGAGAGAAACGTGAGTAAAAGATGTTTTAAGTGGCTCCAGTTGAGCAGAGAGAGAGAGAGAGAGAGAGAGAGAGAGAGAGAGAGAGAGAGAGAGAGAGAGAGAGAGAGAGAGAGAGAGAGAGAGAGAGAGAGAGAGAGAGAGAGAGAACACACAGCTTTGGGACTTTCTGCTCTGCAACATGAGTAACTAGTTTAGACAAATTTGATTATGCAGCGAATTAATATGTTTCTCAGAAGTTACAGAAACCCAGGACCCAGGACTGAGGCTGTAGACCCAGGACTGAGGCTGTAGACCCAGGACTGAGGCTGTAGACCCAGGACTGAGGCTGTAGATCCAGGACTGAGGCTGCAGACCCAGGACTGAGGCTGTAGACCCAGGACTGAGGCTGTAGACCCAGGACTGAGGCTGTAGACCCAGGACCGAGGCTGTAGATCCAGGACTGAAGAGAGAGACCAAAAAGACAGGGAGAGAGAAATTAGAGATATCAGACAGATCAGTGTCTCTCTCTGTCTGTCTCTCTCTTCCATCTCTCTTACTCCTCACCCTCTCCTCTCTCGCTTCCTCACTCTCCCCCTCTCTCTCCCTCTCCCTCCCCCTCTCTCCTTCATTCTCTCCCTCCCCTCCCTCTCTCTCTCCTCTCTCCCCCTCTCTCTCTTCACTTGACTCCTTCTCGTCCGTCTCTAACAAACATATTTCCACGCCTCTTGAGCAGTGTGTTCCTGGAGCAGATGCAGATGTCAGAAACACGACACAAACATCTCTTTCGAATTAAAAGCCTCCGGTTCCATCGCTGTGGTCCGTGGGCGAGTGACAGTCCAAACACAGACAGACAATTATCAGGGAAAAGTGTCACTGAAAAAAGAGATAGAACACACTGACGAACCTGCCCTGCTTTGTTTATGTACAATACAGACAAATGACCCGTGTTTGTAAAGACTGGATCTGGGAAAGACTATGGAGAGATTAGAGAGAGAGAGACCAGAGAGAGACAAGTGAGAGAGACCAGAGAGAGACCAGAGAGAGAGACCAAAGAGAGACCAGAGAGAGAGACCAGAGAGAGACCAGACAGAGACCAGAGAGGGAGACCAGAGAGAGATACGAGAGACCAGAGAGAGAGACTAGATCAGAGAGAGACAAGTGAGACAGACCAGAGAGAGAGACTAAAGGGAGACCAGAGAGAAACCAGAGAGAGACGAAAGAAAGACTAGAGAGAGACCGGAGAGAGAGACATGTGAGAGAACAGAGAGAGAGAGACAAGAGAGAGAGACTAGAGAGAAACTAAAGGGAGACCGGAGAGATCCCAGAGGGAGACCAGAGAGAGAGACATGTGAGAGAACAGAGAGAGAGAGCAAGAGTGAGACCAGTGAGAGACACCAGAGAGAGACCAGAGAGACACGAAACAAAGATCAGAGAAAGACCAGAGAACCAAGAGCACTCCATACATTTTTATCATAGTTTTAATTTAGTCATTACATGTTCACAGTTGTAGTCAGCACATGACTCTCTCTTGTCTTTCTTTCGTCTCTATCTTGTCTCTTTCTGGTCTCTCTCTCTCTCTCTCTCTCCCTGGTCTATCCCTGCTCTCTCTCTCTGGTCTCTCTCTGGTCTCTCTCTCTGGTCTCTCGCTGCTCTCTCTCTGGTCTCTTCCTGCTCTCTCTCTGGTCTCTCTCTCCGGTCTCTCTCTGGTCTCTCTCTGGTCTCTCTCTGGTCTCTCCCTGCTCTCTCCCTGGTCTCTTCCTGGTCTCTCCCTGGTCTCTCCCTGGTCTCTCCCTGGCCTCTCCCCGGTCTCTCCCCGGTCTCTCCCTGGTCTCTCCCCGGTCTCTCCCCGGTCTCTCCCTGGTCTCTCCCTGGTCTCTCCCCGGTATCTCCCTGGCCTCTCCCTGGTCTCTCCCCGGTCTCTCCCCGGTCTCTCCCTGGTCTCTCCCTGGTCTCTCCCCGGTATCTCCCTGGCCTCTCCCTGGTCTCTCCCCGGTCTCTCCCTGGCCTCTCCCCGGTCTCTCCCCAGTCTCTCCCTGCTCCCTTCTCCGCACAGTCCATTAGAAAGTGGAATCTCGCTGCTGCATTAAACATATTGTGTGAATCGCAGCATTTGTCACTGTCAGAGCGGCTGAATGTGGCTCATCCATGCGTCTCGCTCCTGCTCCTTTGTCTCCGTCTGTCAGGGTTTAAGGCCAGATATATGTTTATAATGCTGTAGGGATATTGAGCTGTGTGCACCATGTGTATCTCTGCTCTCTCGCTCTCTCTGGTCTCTCCCTGGTCTCACACAGTTCTCTCTGGTCTCTGTGGTCCAATCAAGAGAGAGGACAAACCTGCTTGTATAGCTCCGTTGTCTCCCTCTGGTCTCTCTGGCCCCCTTATCTCTCTCTCTTTGTTTTCTTTCTTGTCTCTCTCAGATCTCTCTCTGGTCTCTCTGTGGTCTCGGGTCTCTCACTGTGGACACTCTCTGGTCTCTCTCTCTCTCCTGTCTCTCAGAGGTCTCACTCTGGGCTCTCCCTCTCTCTGTGGGCTTTCCCTATTGTCTCTCTATCCCTCTCTTTCTGGTCTCTCTTTCTCTCTGCTCGGGGATTGCTCTCTGTCTCTTTCTCTGAACTCTCTCTGGTCTGTCTCTGGTCTCTCTCTGGTCACTGGTGAACAGCCACTAACCTGAACAAGTTTGTCAAGACGGTTTTTTAATTGGAAAGCACATTTAGTATTTTTAATTTCCACATTTGCATGAATATCTCTGTGGAAGTGATGGTTTGTGTCGTTTGGGGCATCGTCCAATCAAAAAATACTTAAAAAATAAACCCAAAAAAAGATGGAGGCGCATTTATCCTGGGAAAATCAGAGCAGAGAAATTGAAATTAGTGGAAGGAGGTTGAAGAAAAGAGAGAAACCAGAAAGAGAGAGGGATCAGCGACCAGAGAGAGAGAGAGACCGGAGAGGGAGACGAGAAAGACCTGAGAGAGACCAGAGAGAGAGAGAGCGATCCCCACCCAGAGAGAAAGAGAGAGAGAGACTGGAGAGAGAGAGGGATAAGCAACCAAAAAGAGAGAGAGACCAGAGAGAAGGAACAGAGTGATTCTAGAGAGAGACCACAGAGAGACCTACGACCAGACAGAGGGACCAGCAAGAAACCAGAGAGAGAGAGAGTGATCATATAGAAAGAGAGACCAGAGAAAGACCAAAGTGATCAGAGAGAGATCAGAGAGAGACTTGAAGAAGACCAGAGAGAGAGACCAGAGAGAGAGTGGGACCAGAGACACTAGGGATCCCAGAGAAACAGGATAGAAACCCGACTTGCACATCTCTATGGAACTCCCGTTTGGGGCGACGCCTTGCATTCGTCCAATCAAAAAATTCTCTCAAAAAAGAGTGATGGATCCTGGGAAAATCAAAGTGGGAAAATTGCAGGTGAATTAGTAAAAAGCGGTGGTGGAGTTCAAATCCAATCTGCTCCTGAGTGTTTGGGAACGAGGGAAACAGTCTGACACATCAAAACAAATGACTTAACCTTTGGAGCACTGGCCTCAGAACCAGCGACACATTATTCACCTGCTCTGCACATAGTCACACAGTCATCAATAACAGCCAAGAAACCTGCAACAGACTCTCTCTGGTCTCTCTCTCTGGTTTCTCTCTAGCCTCCATGGTCTCTCTGGTCCCTCTGCTTCCCCTCTCTCTCTCTATCTGATCTCTCTCTGGTCCCTCTGCTTCCCCTCTCTCTCTCTATCTGATCTCTCTCTGGTCCCTCTATTGCCTCTCTGGTCTCTGGTCTTTCTCAGTAGTCTCTCTGGTGTCTTTCTGATGTCTCTCTCCTCTGGTCAGTCTCTCTTATTTCTCTCTGGTATCTCTGGTCTCTCTCCTCTGGTCTCTGTCTGAACTTTCTCCTCTGGTCTTTCTCCTCTGGACTTTCTCCTCTGGACTTTCTCCTCTGGTCTTTCTCCTCTGGTCTCTCTCTCTGGTCTCTCTCTTCTGTTCTCTCTCTCTGGTCTCTCTCCTCTGGTCTCTCTCTGGTCTCTCTCTCTGGTCTCTCCCTCTGGTCATTATTCCCCTGCTCTGCACATAGTAATAGAACCATCAGTAACAGCCAGAAACAAACAGAAACCTGCTTTTGAATTTATCGACCGAGTCTCAAACTGTGAGGAAGGATCCGGAGACTTCATTAAAGTTAATGGGAACACAATGGGCTTCGAGATTCCCAATGGAGAGAGGGGGAAAGGTTGGCGTGTTGTTTGGACTCTTGACGACATCTTGCTGTGTTGAAAACATGTAAAAAAAATCTTAAATCACAGCACAAGACACCCACGACCAGAGAGAGACCAGAGAGAGAGAGCAGAAAGACCAGAAAGAGAGCAGAGAGAGAGCAGAAAGACAAGAAAGAGAGCAGAGAGAGAGCAGAAAGACCAGAAAGAAAGCAGAGAGAGCAGAAAGACCAGAAAGAGAGCAGAGAGAGACCAGAAAGACCAGAAAGAGAGCAGAGAGAGCAGTAAGAGAGAGATCAGAGAGACCACTGAGAGACTAGAGGGAGAGACTGGAGGGAGAGACCAGCAAGAGATAGAGCAGAGACCAGAGTAAGACAAAAGAAACCTCAAACTATTGTGGCTTGAGATTTTGGTTCCCCAGTCTGAATGAACGCTTATTTCTAAGAAAGAAAGTAAGAAAATATAGAACAAATGTGTTTCTCTCTCTGTGACAGGAGTCTGGACCATCCATCACCCTGTCACCAAATCACATGGTTTCAGCTCAATTAAAGAGAAAGACCAGGTGGGTTTTTCCTGCTGGAGAAGGACTTTTGCAGAGAAGGTAATTTCACATTCAGACCAAAGGAGCCCTGAGGGTGTGCTGTGTTGAAAACATCTTTAAAAAAAAATCTTAAATCACAGCACAAGACACCCAGGACCAAAGAGAGACCAGAGAGAGAGAGCAGAAAGATCATGAAAGAGAGCAGAAAGACCAGAAAGAGAGCAGAGAGAGAGCAGAAAGACCAGAAAGAGAGCAGAGAGAGAGCAGAAAGACCAGAAAGAGAGCAGAGAGAGAGCAGAAAGACCAGAAAGAGAGCAGAGAGAGAGCAGAAAGACCAGAAAGAGAGCAGCGAGAGCAGAAAGACCAGAAAGAGAGCAGAGAGAGAGCAGAAAGACCAGAAAGAGAGCAGAGAGAGCAGTAAGAGAGAGATCAGAGAGACCACTGAGAGACTAGAGGGAGAGACTGGAGGGAGAGACCAGCAAGAGATAGAGCAGAGACCAGAGAGAGAACAGAGAGACACCAGTGAGAGACCAGAGTAAGACAAGAAACCTCAAACTATTGTGGCTTGAGATTTTGGTTCCCCAGTCTGAATGAACGCTTATTTCTAAGAAAGAAAGTAAGAAAATATAGAACAAATGTGTTTCTCTCTTTGTGACAGGAGTCTGGACCATCCATCACCCTGTCACCAACTCACATGGTTTCAGCTCAATTAAAGAGAAAGACCAGGTGGGTTTTTCCTGCTGAAGAAGGACTTTTGCAGAGAAGGTAATTTCACATTCAGACCAAAGGAGCCCTGAGGGTGTGTGCGTGTGTGTGTGTGTGTGTGTGTGTGTGTGTGTGTGTGTGTGTGTGCGTGTGTGCGTGTGTGTGTGTGTGTGTGTGTTGTGTGTGTGTGTGTGCGTGTGTGCGTGCATGTGTGTGTGTGTGTGTGTGTGTGTGCATGTGTGAGTGTGTGTGTGTGTGCATATATGCGTGCGTGTGTGTGTGCGTGTGTGTGTGTATGTGTGTGGATTTGGATTTACTTTGTATAGTATGGCTTGTCTAAATCTACATATTATTCTTATACAAGAACAAATTCCATCATTTCTTATTCTTTCTCTCCTAACACAGTGGTAACAGATTACTACTGTAGCCACAGCTGCCCTGGGGCACACTGGCAGAAGTGGGCCAACCAGCTTCATAAAGAGAGAGTGGGCATCCTTTGTGGAGATTATTGAGAATTATTGCTTTCTCTGCCAACAAATCCAAAAAAGAAAAATAACTGGAACAAACCAATATTAAAAACCCAAATGATGATCTATGCAGAGAAATAGGACAACTACAACTTAAATTAAATGAAATAATAAATAGAAAAAACTACATTTCTTATGCACAGACAAATCAGGAAAATATTTAGCTCAATGTCCACAATTCAGGACTCAGCAGGGAAGCCCACTACATCTCAGAAAGAAATAAATTAATTTTTTGAAAGTTACTATAGGGAACTATACTCCACCAAAGAACCAAACCTGGACAACATTCACCATTTTTGAACAAAATCAACTTACCCTCACCCCCACCCAAATAGCAACATTCAATAAACCAATAACAGAACTCGAATTAAGCATAGCATTCACATCTGACAACAAATCTCCCGGTCCGGACGGCTCCTCTGCTGAGTTCTATAAACATTTCTGGCCAATACTCACACCATTATTCAGCCGTATGCTTGAATCAGAGCAACTCTCCAAACGTCCCAAACACATGAACTCCGCCACCATTTCACTAATCCTAAAACCCAATAAAGATCCAACACTGCCATCAAGCTACAGACCCATCTCACTAATCAACGTTGACACTAAAAATCTATCCAAAACACTTGCCCACCGACTAGAAAAAGTAATCCCCACAATCATCCATCCTGATCCAACAGGTTTTATCAAAGGCAGACACGCATCCACCAACACCCGGAGACTCTACACTCTAATCCACGGGTCATCATCACATTACGACAAATCCATCATGGCTACTTTAGACGCCAAGAAGGCCTTTGACAGGGTGGACTGGACTTTCCTGTTTGCCACAATGGAGAGGTTTGGTTTCCGGGGCTCATTCATTAATTGGTTAAGGATTCTATACACCTCACCTACAGCCACTGTCATCACCAACGGTCAAACATCAAGTCACTTCACTCTACACCGAGGAAATCGCCAAGGATGCCCACTCTCTCCACTCCTGTTCCTACTCTTCATAGAACCGAAACACAAACCATAGAACACAAAATCAGCCTCTATGCAGATCATCCTCACTATGCCATACAATAAACCTCATTGAATCATTCTCCAAAGTCTCACAATACTCAATAAACTGGAACAAATCCTCTATACTTCCCCTACATCCAAACAGCTGGGATGTGACCGCCACAGCAGCCCCAAGCCCACTCTCCACTCACCACATCACCTACCTGGGAATAAAGGTTTCCCCCAGAGCTGTTTTCTCTTAATTTCACCCCACTAATCAAACAAATAGAAGACAATCTCCAACGTTGGATGAACCTCCCAGTCTCACTCACAGGCAGAATAGCAATAATAACATTGTCAATCCTTCCCAAAATCAATTACCTCTTTGCAATGACCCTAGCACAACCAACCTTGACCTGGTTCAAATCTCTCAACACAGTATTAACACATTTTACTTGAAAAACAAACCCTCAAGAATCAAACTCACCACACTACAGAAACCCAAACTTCAGGGCGGACTCAACACACCAAACTTCCAGCACTACTCATTATAAGCCCCCCTACAGTGCATGCACAAATGGATCCACCCAGCAGCAGCTCTGACAGCCTGGTGGAACTCAGCTGTGGAGCCTGCACCATCATTCTCAGTCCCGTCCTGGTCCCGTCATTGGTCAGTCTCTTACTTCCTCTCGATCGTCCTCTGTCCTGGTTCTGTCCTGTCCTCTGTCCTGGTTTCGTCCTGTCCTCTATCCTGGTCCATCCTGGTCTTGCCCTGGTCCCGTCTGGTGTCCTTTTAACCAGGCTCTTCCTGATTTTGATTTTTGTAAATAAATCTTTTGTCAACTCTGCATTTTGGGTCCACCAGTTCTTACATCTAACAAATATAACCCCACGCCCCACACAAACGCACGCACACACCTAAATTCAGTTTTACTTGCATATGTGTTTAAAGTCCTTTCTATAACTAATATTATTATTGTTTGTATTGCTTGCTTATGGACTGTTCCTATGTACATATTCACCCGGTGAAAAAATTAAAAAAACTTGTCCCTCTGTGTCCTTAGTCTCCTCCTGGTCTCCTCCTTCTGTGTCCTGGGTCTCTTCCTGGTCTCCTCCCTCTTGGTCCTGGGTCTCCTCCTGATCTCCCCAGAGAGGCGTCCAGGAGTCATCCAAAACAACGTGGAGAAGCAGCGGCTCTACTGCGAGCTCCTCCTGTGTGACTGGGCTTGTATTCACAATCTCGTCCTTTAAATCATGACCCAAACCATTGTTTCAAGCATTAAACCAATAAACATGACATCATTTTGATCCTTGTGCTTTGTCTCATTGGCAAATCTAGTTTTAAGAATGTGCTCAAATTAAAGACCTTATGACGGGTTTGATTTATTTAGAAATACAGTTTTAATACCATTTTATATTACAAGAGAACTACTAAAGGTTTCAAAATCAGTTGTTGTTTTTTTTGTCTGATCCCCCCAAATCAAAATAACCCCATAGCAACGCCCTTAGAAACGAAAAAACTTCACAGCCCTTGGTGACGTCAGAACGGGTACGTTTCAATGCTGTAAGTTGTTTACAATTTGGTATTCGTTCTTTTTTCGCGGATATTCAAGATGACAAGGCCGTGTACAGCGAGTCTAAAATAACTACTAGAATGTAACATTTTGTTGTCACTGAGATAGTCCAGTGGTTGTGTTGATGGACTGCCAATCTAGACACTGGGGTTCGAATCCCACCTCGGACACTTTTTCACACTCAAAACGGCAATTTACGTGTAGTGAGCAACTGTCACCTGTAGAGGGCAGTATTGTGTTGGGCATCAGTGGAGAGAAGAGAGAAAAGGCAGTCCTGTGGCATAGATCCATGGTTTTCAATGCATGGGCGTAACCCGCTATGACGTCACACACAGGTTAGAGCATAGACAACTTAAATTCATGAAAAACACGTTCTTTTTATAAAATATAGGATTTTTTTTGCCGGAATCTCTTTCAAATTGACATTGTCATGCAATTTTGATATCCACTATTTTTTTTTTTAAAACCCGTCATAAGGTCTTTAAGACACATTTTGCCAAATCTGAGACATTGTTGACTTATTTTCCGCACTTATTGCAGTGTGCTTCTTCCAGACATCATCCTTAACAATAAATAACTTTTAGGAGTGAGGTCATAATGTGTGTGTCCACCACAACATGCAAGAGGCTCCAGCTCCATCTTTGTAATTAAATACAGTTTAATCTGGAAGTGTTTTTATTTATTCATGAATAATCCATGATTATCGTAGAGTCCTCTGTTTCTGTGGTTCATGGTCCTCAGTTTCTCCTGTTGACAAAGAGTTAGACTTATTGACCTTCTGCTTCAGGACCTGATTTCAGTCGCTGTAAAACTATAAAAGACGCAAAGCTGTCTTTCCCCTGAACATCTCAATCATCAATGCCTCTATCAGGCCTAGAGTCATGGACTGGCCCTCGGACAAGTCTCTGTCACTGATTCTTCTCATGCCCTCTGGGGTTTTCAGGACAACCGCCGGGACGTCCTCAGAGATGAAAGAAGGCAGCTCTACTTTGGGAGGCACCATGGACCTCTCGAACAGGTCGTACTTTTGACTCATAAAAGAATTCTCAGAGATGCCTGAGATTCTCCTGGTGCTGACCTCTGGTGTGCGTAAGACGATCGCCGGAACGTCTCTAGAGATCCGTGATGGCACGCATGCTCTGGGGTGCACCATGGACCTCTCGAACAGGTTGCATGTCTGGCTGTTGAAAGAGTACCCTGACAGATGTTGAAAGTCCACCTGGACAGGGACCGACCCTTGAGAAGGAATGGACACATTATATGTCAGGGCCTGCTGGGAGTTGGGCAACAGAGGCGGCTTCTCCATGCACAACTCAAACAGATCCTGGCGGTAGAACTTCTCCAAGGGGTCTTGCGCTATGTAATCCTGGAGGCTTTGAAGGTAGTTTGATACCTCGGTCTGTACCGTGGTGTATGTCTGCTGCCGGTCGAAGTGCCTGAGCTTACATCTTACCCTTGTTTTCCATGTGTACAGTGCCTTGCGAAAGTATTCGGCCCCCTTGAACCTTTCAACATTTCGCCACATTTTAGGCTTCAAACATAAAGATAAAAAATTTAAATTTTTTGTCATGAATCAACAACAAGTGGGACACAATCGTGAAGTGGAACGAAATTTATTGGATAATTTAAACTTTTTTAACAAATAAAAAACTGAAAAGTGGGGCGTGCATTATTATTCGGCCCCTTTGCTTTCAGTGCAGCAAACTCAGTCCAGAAGTTCAGTGAGGATCTTTGAATGATCCAATGTTGTCCTAAATGACTGATGATGATAAATAGAATGCACCTGTGTGTAATCAAGTCTCCGTATAAATGCACCTGCTCTTTGATAGTCTCAGGGTTCTGTTTAAAGCGCAGAGAGAACCATGAAGACAAAGGAACACACCAGGCAGGTCCGAGATACTGTTGTGGAGAAGTTTAAAGCCGGATTTGGATACAAAAAGATTTCCCAAGCTTTAAACATCTCAAGGAGCACTGTGCAAGCAATTATATTGAAATGGAAGCAGTATCAGACCACTGCAAATCTACCAAGACCCGGCCGTCCCTCCAAACTTTCATCTCAAACAAGGAGAAGACTGATCAGAGATGCAGCCAAGAGGCCCATGATCACTCTGGATGAACTGCAGATAACTACAGCTCAGGTGGGAGAGTCTGTCCATAGGACAACAATCAGTCGTGCACTGCACAAATCTGGCCTTTATGGAAGAGTGGCAAGAAGAAAGCCATTTCTCAAAGATATCCATAAAAAGTCTTGTTTAAAGTTTGCCACAAGCCACCTGGGAGACACACCAAACATGTGGAAGAAGGTGCTCTGGTCAGATGAAACCAAAATCAAACTTTTTGGCCACAATGCAAAACAATATGTTTGGCGTAAAAGCAACACAGCTCATCACCCTGAACACACCATCCCCACTGTCAAACATGGTGGTGGCAGCATCATGCTTTGGGCCTGCTTTTCTTCAGCAGGGACAGGGAAGATGGCTAAAATTGATGGGAAGATGGATGGAGCCAAATACAGGACCATTCTGGAAGAAAACCTGTTGGAGTCTGCAAAAGACCTGAGACTGGGACGGAGATTTATCTTCCAACAGGACAATGATCCAAAACATAAAGCCAAATCTACAATGGAATGGTTCACAAATAGACGTATCCAGGTGTTAGAATGGCCAAGTCAAAGTCCAGACCTGAATCCAATCGAGAATCTGTGGAAAGAGCTGAAGACTGCTGTTCACAAACGCTCTCCATCCAACCTCACTGAGCTCGAGCTGTTTTGCAAGGAAGAATGGGAAAGAATTCCAGTCTCTCGATGAGCAAAACTGATAGAGACATACCCCAAGCGACTTGCAGCTGTAATTGCAGCAAAAGGTGGCGCTACAAAGTATTAGCGCAAGGGGGCCGAATAATATTGCACGCCCCACTTATCAGTTTTTTATTTGTTAAAAAAGTTTAAATTATCCAATACATTTCGTTCCACTTCACGATTGTGTCCCACTTGTTGTTGATTCTTGACAAAAAAAATAATTTTTATATCTTTATGTTTGAAGCCTGAAATGTGGCGAAATGTTGAAAGAATACTTTCGCAAGGCACTGTATTTCATACAGAGTGTAAATAACAGTGGTGTTCTGGTGCTGGAGGTTCTGAGAGAGAGGAGCAAAGGTACAGTTCCTTCAAATGCATCTTCACATGACATTATTCACATATGTAGCATGACGAGGGTCGTGGGCACATTCGGTGGACTAACCTAAATACCAGCAACGCCAGGGTTTTGAAACCCAAAATGAAAAAATGGTAACGCCCGACGGCACACAGGTAAGTTTATATAAGAAGAGGCATGTTCCATGAGTGAGCAGATTTATTAAATACATTTTCTCTCGCTCTCTTTAAAGTCTCACAAATAACGTGGTCTGTCAGAGTCATACAAAAGCTAGTGCACATTACATAATAACAATCAATTTGTTCATGTGTCGTACTCGTGTAAAGTTTGAATTGAATGTCATAAAGCTTGGATTAAAAAAGTTATTAAATTGTTTAAATACAATGTCAGTAATTCTTCAATTAGTCATTTATGTTTCTATCCAAGTAACATAGCAAAACTTATTTACACACATACAGCACATATATTTCAAAACTTACACTTAAATGCATTTTCCCGACCTGTTGGTGTGTACCGCAAAGAATTATGGGCAATATCCTTCGCCAGAGTGCGCACAGCATTGAGTAAAATAAAAGACAAGGAAATTGAACAAGAAAAGTAAAGGCGGAAAGGCAACATGGCAGCGGGGGTCAAGCACAGATCTAGCAGCCTGTCTGGAAATCAAATATTAGAAACGGCAGGAACATAGTTTACATTACATTCCAGGACAAGCCGCGCTAACCTACCTTCTGGAAAAGCACGGTCAGTAGGCTGTTGTGCACAACATTCTGGGTCCAGCCCACACCTGGACTCACAGAGAAAGGGCAGGCAGCTGAGCCAGTCGCATCGGAACGCGACCCATAACAGCACACCCCTAGGCCACAGAAAGCAATTCAATTAACACAAAGACATGAGATTCTTAAAAAGTCTGAAGGACGCTACCTGTACTGTCAGGAGAGTGGACACAGGAGGCGGAAGTCTGTGTGGCGTAGACAAGCCCTGATGATCCAAGATGGCTTGTGCCCAGTAGAGCATGGAACTTCACGGAGACCGTGAGATTAGCAGAACTCGCCTATATTTAGGCATCGTCTGGTCCTCTCGGTTCTGCGCAGTGGACGAGCTCCCATGATACGTCGCGCCAAATACACTTGTGTGTCTCTCATGCAGGTGCACAGAGGTTCTCGGCCGCGGTCTGACCAATCAGACCTGATCATCAGAGCAGCGGAAGAGCGGAGCCAGAGCCAGAGGAAAGGAGCAGAGTTTGTGGCAGTAAAGTGTGGATTTTTAAAAAAACAGAAGGATTTAAGAAGAAAAAAAGTTCAGGATGACAAGAGACACCAACATCTCCACAAAATCCGATATTTCTGAAAGCTGTAGGTTCTCTGTCAGCTGAGGTTGAGCTGTTTTAATTTACATTGAGTTATATGTGACTTTTTTATGGGTAGCCCTCGTGATTTTAGTCTGCAGTACCACGGGCGCCCCCTGTGCCCGTGGGTGGGACAGCTTTAAGCTAGTAATACCCTATCCAGTTATTATTATAGATCCATGGGCATAGACAGAGAGAGGCGGAATTGTCCAGCAGCTGAAGCCGCGGTGCATGAGCGACTGCATACCATGAAAAAGTGCTACAAAACACTAGAAAGATCAAAAATTACACTAGGAATACAATAAACTAAGAAACAATACATAACACTAACAAGAGACAGAAACCGGAGAAAGACCAGAGAGAGAGAGTATAGAGAGAGAGACCAGACAGAGACTATAGAGAGACCAGAGAGGGACTGGAGACCAGAGAGAGAAAATAGAGACCAGAGAGTAGAGAAAGCAGAAAGAGAGAGCAGAGAGTGGTCTCACTTCATTGAACAAGCGGGTAAGAATTTTCCCTTTGTCTCTCTTTGTCCCACTGTCTCATTTCCTCATTTCTACTAGCCTGACTTGGTCCTACTCTACTCTACTCTACTCTACTCGGTATCTAGTGGACAGGTTCTTCGACAGGAGCTGGACAGATCCTGAGGCCTTTGCTTTGACAGTCCGCACTCGAGGGTCCAACGTAGAAAAAAGGGAGGAGTGTTCTGGTGAATGTGTGTTTGTAAGTGTAAATATGAGACGTGTCGCTGCAGTCGTAGAAACTCAGAGCTCCTGAGTCCAAGTCGAGCTGCACCTGGATCCTCTGAGGGCTCTGCTTCAGCTCCAGAGTCTCGTCAAAAACAACATATTTGTTGTTTACAAGTCCAACGGTCCAAACTCCATTCTCTGGTGTCAGCAGTGGGGCCTTCTTCCTTCTGACGGACTCTTCCATGACTCCTATGATCCACTTCGGGTGATCCCCCACCTCCACGT
Organism: Knipowitschia caucasica; assembly: GCA_964034765.1. NCBI lineage: Eukaryota > Metazoa > Chordata > Actinopteri > Gobiiformes > Gobiidae > Knipowitschia > Knipowitschia caucasica. The sequence goes on along the minus strand of OZ035845.1, from coordinate 9,816,942 downwards.
CCCACTGATGTGTCCCAGACCTCAGTCCCTCTAAGCCCAGGACACAGATGTCTTCACTGAACCTCTCTGGGTTCTCAGGCCTCTGCTGGTCCTCTCCTCTCCTCACACTGGTCATGTCCTCTGACACCTGGAGCTTTGGATGGGCTGTGTTTGGGTCAAGAACCACTGGACTGAAGTGGACCATGCTCCTCATCTTCCTCCAGACGCTGAAGTCCAGGTTTCCCAGGACTCTGGCCTGGTCTATGAGCAGCTGTGGTACCAGTGGAGGCGGAGGCTTTTTGGGCTCATGGTGGCTCCGTGGTCTGTCTCGGCTGTAGGACACCAGGAAGTCCTCTGAGTTCTTCTGCAGCTGCTCCTCCAGCTGCTGGATGTGCTCCTGTAGAGAGACCAGTGTTTGAGAGACTGTGGCCAGCTCTATCTCCAGTCTCTGGGCCTTTTCCTCCTGCTGCAGTCTGAGCTCAGACAGACGTAGCTGCTCCTCGGCCTTCAGGAAGCTGTGTAAGGTCTCAAAGTGTGCAGTGATGCTCTTCTCACAGAGCTGGGTCTGAGCGAGATTGTGCTGCTGACAGTCTCTGTAGGCCTGCTCCACACTCTGAGCCTGCTCTCTGCTCCTCTGCAGACTCTGCAGCTGTGAACTCAGCTGCTGCTTCAGATCTGTCGCTGCCTCCTCCACAGACACCACTGTGTGTTCTCTGTGCTGAGAAAACTCACAGAGAGGACACAGGAGCCGAGCCTCATCTGTACAGAAGAGAGAGGGAACCTGCGGGTGAGAGAGGCAGGCTCCAGCTCTCGCTCTGGACTGGACTTTGTCTCCCACTGCAACACACAGCTCCTTCAAAGCAAAGTTGACAAAGATGATCTGTTTAGAAGACTTCCTCCTGCAGACGGGACAGTCCCTGCTCTTCATTCGGTCCCAGAACCCCTGCAGGCAGTCGGAGCAGAAGCTGTGGTGGCAGCCCAGGGTCACCGGGTCTCTGAAGGTCTCCAGGCAGACGGGACAGGTCAGATAGTCCTCCACTGCGGACACCTGCTCAGCCATCTCTGTGTGTCTCTGGGTCTCTGTGAGTCTCTCTCTATGCGAGTCTCTGATCTCGTCTGACACTGGTTCAGGTTCACCTCCTCCACTTCCTCGTTCCAGTCCTGTTCCAGTTGCTCTTCATTCCAGACACTCCTTTTTTTGTCAATTCCAACAACAACTTTACTAACCATGATTCTCTGCCCCACACCACTCTATTCTACTTTACTCTACTCTACTCTACTCTACTCTACTCTACTCTACTCTACTCTACTCTACTCTACTCTACTCTACTCTACTCTACTCTACTCTACTCTACTCTACTCTACTCTCCTCACACTCTGCCTGTGATTGGTGCGTGGACCTCCCACTGGGCCTGGGTCCTTTAGTGCTGTCTCCTCCACCATTTTACACTTAATTATCTGTGAATGTTTGTTTTCTCCACCTTGAGGAGGAGGGGCCGCGGCGGGAGGTGAACCAAGACAGAGGGAAGAGTGCGTTTGTTATAATGACACAGCGGGGAATGACAAACGCAGGGAAACTCACAGAGACAACTTTAGTTTCAGAGGGGATCTCAGACGAAGACGAAGAGAGCCTGTATTCCTCCCACAGTGGGGAAATTCCAGTGTTGCATCACTAGTTACAGAACAGTAAGAATGAAGAGCACACAGCACAAGATACAATAGAACAAGAACTCTATAATAAAATAAAACAATTTCTTTAACGTTAGCATAATAAAGAAACATGTATATAATGGTAAACTGGTCTTGGTAAAGGTCCAGCCCTGGTTTTGGTTTTAGATATGGTCTTGGTCCAAGTCTCATCTTGGGCTTGGTCTTGATCCTGGCCTTAAGCCTGGTCTGGTCCTGATCCCAGCCTGGTTTTGGTCTTGGATCTGGTTTTGTTTCATATCTGGTCTTGCCCATGGTCTTGCCTCTGGTCTTGGTCAGGATCTGGTCTTAAGCCTGGTCTGGTCCTGGTCCAAGCCTGGTTTTGGTCTGGGATCTGGTCTTGGTCTCGGTCTTTGTCCACCTTCACTCAGCCCCTGAGCACAAAGCGTAAAATAGTGACCCCGGGGCTTTTTCGTACAATAAGGTTCACAGTCCCACGTCTCTCTCTTTTTGAATTATTTATAACATTTAAAATCATATAAAGTCTGAGAAGGATCAAGCCAAACGAACAGTACAAGTCTGGTCCGTGGAGAGGCGAGGGCCCTCACACAGAGACAGATACAAGGCCGTTACAGAGACATTAGTTTGTATCTGGGAGCAGACGTGAGCAGGGCTAAAGCAGGTGTGTGCTGCCCTCTACAGACGGACAGTGGAACTACACCACACACCTGGACCCTGCAGAAGCCTCAGTCCAGGATTCACACAACACGCAGTTTGATTCTGACAGATCATCCGAGTTCAATCCACTTTTCTACATCACATTAAAAACAGGTTTCCTCCGTGTGCTCCAACGTCCCCTGAACATTTAATGCACACAAGCGGTGTTTAGAAGTGTTAAGAAATCCATAAATTCTCTTCCGCTTTTCCGTTGCCGGGTTGCGGGGGCAGCAGGCTGTGCAACTACGTCCACTCTTCCCTCTCCACACACTTCCTTCTGCTCATCTGCGAGAAGAGATGAGAGTAGAGTATAGGGTAAGGTAGAGTAGGGTAGGGTTTAGTAGAGTAGGGTATTTTAGGGTCGAGTAGAGTAGGGGAGGGTAGAGTATAGGGTAGAGTAGAGTAGCCTCCTCAAACAAATTCCTGATCCACCTCATCTGGCTCCTCTCGCCGTGGAGAAGCAGAGGCTCTACTCCGAGCTCCTCTCTCTCTCAGGCAGACAATGAGCTTGTAGAGCCTCATTTCTCTGTGTCTGTTGTTTACAAACTGCACAAACACATTACCCCTGTCCTCTGACACCTGTCGCCATGACAACAGCTGTAGCTCCAGATTAATCACATCTGTCCCACTGACGAATGCAGAACAAGGAAACACAGGACACTGGCCTGGACCATTCGGGTCTGTGGAGAGAGGAGCCTTTTGCATCCGCAGACGAGAGTGTTTGATCTGTTCCTGTTTTTATCTCAGCAGTAATTTACCAACTTTATCACCAATGCAGCAGGTCTCTGGTTTCTGGTCCTTGGTTATTGGTCCTTGGTCCATGTTGGTCCATGTATCTGGTCCCCTGGTCTCTGGTCTCTGGTCTCTGGTTTCTGGTCTCTGGTCTCTAGTCTCTGGTTTCTGGTCTCTGGGCTCTGGGCTCTGGTCTCCGGGGTCTGCTCCCTGGTCTCTGGGCTCTGGTTCCTGGTATCTGGTCTCTGGTTCTTGGTCTCTGGTTTCTGGTCCCTGGTCTCATGGCTCTGGTCCCTGGTCTCTGGTCTCTGGTCTCTGGTCTCTGGTCTCTGGTCTCTGGTCTCTGGTCTCTGGTCTCTGGTCTCTGGTCTCTGATCTCTGGTCTCGTCCTCAGATGGAGACGGCGGCGGCCATCTTGGCTCTGGTCACACTCCAGTGGCACTTCTTCCAATCTGCCTAAAAACCCAATCACATTTTACTCATTTATGAATTCTCCCAAAATGAGGACGTTAAATATTCAGGCTCCAATATCAGACCAGTCTCCTGTCAATTACTCCCATCATGCATTGCAAACGAGGACACACATCGGCAGACATGAGGGGATCCAAAAGCAGCAGAGCTAATCCAAAAGCAGCAGAGCTAATTCTCCTGTATGTTTGATAGGAAAGCCCCAATCATGAGGAGCGACGCAGCTTCGCTCTGTGTGTGATAGGACATTATTTTCTCATTTATTTTTCTAGTGTAGTTGAAGATTCATAGTTAAACATAAACCTTTGGCTTTACCTCCTGATCACATTTTAGAGCAGATTCAATTATTTGGTTGTTTCCCTGAGAAAAGAGGCTTTAAATTGAAGTAAAACATTCCATAGTGTCCCATCACCATCAAAGCTGAATTCAGGGGCCACTAAAAATGTTCTTGTGAGCCGGATTTGGCCCACGGGCCTGAGTTTGACATGCCTGCTGTAAATGGTCTGTTCTAAACTTTGGTACAATAATAAGAGGTCTCCCATCACAGTGACCAGTGCTTATTTATTTGAAGAGACTGGGCTGAAGCAAAAACGTGTGTGTTTTTTGAGAAAGAGTAGAAGCAGCTCAGCTTCAGGGTCTGACAGGATCTGCTTTCATGTTTTTCTCACATTTTTCGATCTGCTTTTTCAGACAGAAAAGTGACAAAGAGAGGACCACCCTCACTCGGCCAATCAGCTCTCAGCCCAAAGAGTCAATTAAATATAATGTTTTCCTGATTTTCCCCCTATTTTTAAAGGCAAGGCAAGTTTATTTGTATAGCACAATTTATACACAAGGCAACTCAAAGTGCTGAACAAAATAAGATAGCATTAAAATCATAAATAATCACAGAACATTAAAAGAAAGATAAAAATATAAAATCCCTCAGTTGTATGCACAGCTAAACAGAACTGTTTTTAACCTGGTTTTAAACATTGTCAGAGAGGAGGCCTGTCTCACACTTTCAGGAAGATTGTTCCAGATTTTAGCAGCATGAATCTGAAAAGCAGCCTCCCCATGTTTAGTCTTGACTCTGGGCACTAACAGGAGTTTTAACATGTGTTTGTTACACAGTTACATAAAAACACAATATTCAGGCTATTTCTTTTCACTAGTTTCATCTGTAACCATTTAGACTACATTTTACTACAGATTTAGGCACCTATGAGGGATAAATAGTTTGGTGAAAGTAGCGACAGGACACACCTTTGTCTGTGCCACTGGAGGGCGCTCTTTCCTTGTCTTTCAAACGCAGATTCAATAATGACCTTAAAGTAGGTTATCTAGCTTTTTGGTTTTATAAATAGTTTAAAATATAAAAATGTTTTCTGCAATTTATGGCTGGGTGAACTTTCAAGTACAACTGTAGAATTAACATTCCCTTTTCCAATGGTTAATCAAAAAGACAGAATGAGATAGAACACACATAGTGCCATATGAACAAACCGGGACTGGCCTCCTGCTGGGACTCTGAGGAGCACAGGGACTGGCCTCCTGCTGGGACTCTGAGGAGCACAGGGACTGGCCTCCTGCTGGTGCCCAGATTCAGCAGGCAGACATGTGGAAGAAGCGTTTCAGATTAATGCCGCTAAAATCTGGAACAGTCTTCCTGAAAATGTGAGACAGGCTTCTTCTCTGACAATGTTCAGATCCAGGTTAAAAACAGTTTGGTTTCGCTGCAACAACTGAAGGATTGTATCGTCACTCTTTTTTAATATACTGTAACTATTTATATTATTTGAATGCCTTGTTTCTATCTTGTTGTATTAGTTGCTTTATGTATGAACTGCGCTACACAAATAAACTTGCCTTGCTTCGCCTAAAATGTCTTCTTAAAATCAGCCGTGTCTGAAACGCAAAGATTACATTGACTTTGGCCTCAACCTGAAAGCTCTCAATACATTTCTACGGACAGCACTGCCCCCTTGTGGTCCGAGCAGGTAACGTCTCTTTGTTACTATATTTTTCGATGGCACTTTTAGATTCCCCTGGTGTGTTTTCGGTGTTCTCTGGTGTCGTGTGCAAATGACGGGGTGTGGGAAGTTCTCACGTAAACTCAGCAGAGGAGGATCTGGTGGTTTATAACACAGAAATGTATGTTTTTGTGTCTGCGTGGGTCTAAACACAAACACGTAAATTATCGTCTTTAGCTTCAGGGTAAAACTGCGGGAAGAGGGCAACGGGTTGTTTTTGGTAGAGTTTGGAATGAAGCAAAAGGAAGTGATTTATGAGTTTGAAGGTGATAAGAAGGATCATATTTAAGGAGAGAGAGAGACCAGAGAGAGAGGACAGAGAGAGGACAGAGAGAGAGAGAGAGACCAGAGAGAGAACACAGAGAGATACCAGAGAGAGAGAGAGACCAGAGAGAGAACACAGAGAGATACCAGAGAGAGAGAGAGAGACCAGAGAGAGAGGACAGAGAGATACCAGAGAGAGAGAGAGACCAGAGAGAGAGGACAGAGAGATACCAGAGAGAGAGAGAGAACAGAGAGAGACCAGAGAGAGAAAGAGAGGCCAGAGAGAGAGACCAGAGAGAGAGACTAGAGAGGGACCAGAAAGAGAGACTAGTGAGAGACCATAGAAAGTTTTCCGCCTCTTGTCGAGTTTCTAAATAAAGATTTCTCTCTTATTCACTGTGACTGCTGTTGTTGGGACTGGACCACAATCCCACTTGTTTGTGTTTTGGTCCAGTGCGGCGTCTGGACCGAGACTTAAATAGTTTAAATAGTGAGTTGGAATGTGTGCTTCTCATGTGAGGAGAAAGTCGTTTGGACTGGAGTTAACAGGACCAGAAACACCAGGGAACAGAGGTGGAATCTTTAGTACTGAGAGGTCAAAGCACTCATACACTCATATTAGGAGATATGTGGCTCCGTTGGGAGAGGATTGGCCTTTGAGCTTGAAGGTCATAAGTTCGAGCCCACCAGGAAACCTTCTCCACTGACTTCCATGTGTTTGCTGCCGTTGTGTCCTTGGGTTAGACACTTGACCCCACTTTGCCTGAAAGCCCTGCTGAAATATCAAGGTTATGCTGTCAACGATAGTCCTTCTGTACCATCGGCCCCTCCCCCCAACCATTCACACACACTTGCTTAAGGACACAACAGTTTACAGTCGCAGCCGCCCCACTGTGGCACCTGGTGTTCCCAGAGGTCTCCCATCACAGTACTAACCAGGCCCTGTCCTGCTTAGCATCAGAGGTCTGAGGGGATCTCTCCTATCATACATGCAGGTATCCGTGTCCGTCCATGGCCTCCCCCTGCTAACTTATGTGTAATAAAGACCCCTGAGAGAGTGACTCATTCGACTCTCGGAGCTGAGAGCTGATTGGCTGAGGGAGCGGGGTCCTGTCAAATACATGAAACTAGTGATTGAAGCAAAACCGTGTTAGAGCCCGGAACTAGAGACGTGGCCATTTCTTTGAGGTGTGAAAGCTACCGTATGTACCGCAGCTTGAAATTCCTTATATGAATTTCAAGCTTCTCTCCAGAGGCTGAAAGCAGTGATTATAGAGAGAGCTGGACCTGAGGACCCTGAGGACCACAGCGGGTCTGCGGTGACAGCAGGTGTTCGTGGGTTCGATGTCATTATTCTTTCGTCGCTTTTCTACAGAAGACGGTGTTTATGCTTCTGCTGCAGCTGTGTTTTTAAATGAAGCACAAGCAGAACATTCCTCACTAGTCAGACCAGGTCCAGGTACAGAGTCAGGTCCAGGGCCAGGTCCAGGGCCGGGTTCAAGTGAGACTGAAGATCCGTAATCTTCAGCAGAAGAAACAAGGATTCTCACACCGAGAGAGACCAGAGAGAGAGAGCAAAGAGAGACCAGTAAGAGAGCAGAAAGAGACTAGAGGGAAACCAGAGAGAGACCAGAGTGAGACCAGAGAGAGACACCAGAGAAAAAACATAGAGAGACCAGAGAAAAGACATAGAGAGACCAGTAGGAGAGTAGGAAACTAGAGAGAGACCGGAAAGCGAGACCAGATCTGATTTGAACAATTTCATTTTGCAAGACTCTTTCTGTTGAGACAAACCCTGCTGTACCATTTATTAAACAGAAAAGTTACATCCCTGAGCTTTAACCGTGGCAGGCTCTGGTCCTCACGCAGAGCTTTACGAGGTGCAGACTGCATCATGCCAAATTAAAAGTCAGTAAAGTTCAAAGACTGGCAGCTTTTTGTGGTCGACTGGAGAAAGTTTGTTTCATTACTGAGGCTTTAAACAGACGTGTGACGCGAGCTGGAGGCGAGGGAGATGGAACCCCCGTCTGAAAGATTTTGAGAGACAACATGAAACTGAAATTGAATGTGTGTTGTTTTGTTAGCTAGCGGGTTAACATTGTCTATTTGTACCCAGGCTATGGTCGGTGGCATTCTCTGATGACATATAAGCACAGGTATAACATGACAGTCTCCTTTACACTACAGACCACAAGTTTGGACACACCTTATCATTCAAAGAATTGTTTTTATTTTCATGATTATGAAAATTGCAGATTCACACTGAAGGCATCAAAACTATGAGTTCACTCAAAAAAAAAGTATGCAACAACTGAAAATACAGGCGAAAGTATTCGGCCCCCTTGAACCTTTCAACATTTCGCCACATTTCAGGCTTCAAACATAAAGATATAACATTTTAATTTTTTTGTCATGAATCAACAACAAGTGGGACACAATCGTGAAGTGGAACAAAATTTATTGGATAATTTAAACTTTTTTAACAAATAAAAAACTGAAAAGTGGGGCGTGCAATATTATTCGGCCCCTTTACTTTCAGTGCAGCAAACTCACTCCAGAAGTTCAGTGAGGATCTTTGAATGATCCAATGTTGTCCTAAATGACTGATGATGATAAATAGAATGCACCCGTGTGTAATCAAGTCTCCGTATAAATGCACCTGCTCTTTGATAGTCTCAGGGTTCTGTTTAAAGCGCAGAGAGAACCATGAAGACAAAGGAACACACCAGGCAGGTCCGAGATACTGTTTTGGAGAAGTTTAAATCCGGATTTGGATACAAAAAGATTTCCCAAGCTTTAAACATCTCCAGGAGCACTGTGCAAGCAATTATATTGAAATGGAAGGAGTATCAGACCACTGCAAATCTACCAAGACCCGGCCGTCCCTCCAAACTTTCATCTCAAACAAGGAGAAGACTGATCAGAGATGCAGCCAAGAGGCCCATGATCACTCTGGATGAACTGCAGATAACTACAGCTGAGGTGGGAGAGTCTGTCCATAGGACAACAATCAGTCGTGCACTGCACAAATCTGGCCTTTATGGAAGAGTGGCAAGAAGAAAGCCATTTCTCAAAGATATCCATAAAAAGTCTCGTTTAAAGTTTGCCACAAGCCACCTGGGAGACACACCAAACATGTGGAAGAAGGTGCTCTGGTCAGATGAAACCAAAATGGAACTTTTTGGCCACAATGCAAAACGATATGTTTGGCGTAAAAGCAACACAGCTCATCACCCTGAACACACCATCCCCACTGTCAAACATGGTGGTGGCAGCATCATGCTTTGGGCCTGCTTTTCTTCAGCAGGGACAGGGAAGATGGCTAAAATTGATGGGAAGATGGATGGAGCCAAATACAGGACCATTCTGGAAGAAAACCTGTTGGAGTCTGCAAAAGACCTGAGACTGGGACGGAGATTTATCTTCCAACAGGACAATGATCCAAAACATAAAGCCAAATCTACAATGGAATGGTTCACAAATAGACGTATCCAGGTGTTAGAATGGCCAAGTCAAAGTCCAGACCTGAATCCAATCGAGAATCTGAGGAAAGAGCTGAAGACTGCTGTTCACAAACGCTCTCCATCCAACCTCACTGAGCTCGAGCTGTTTTGCAAGGAAGAATGGGAAAGAATTCCAGTCTCTCGATGTGCAAAACTGATAGAGACATACCCCAAGCGACTTACAGCTGTAATTGCAGCAAAAGGTGGCGCTACAAAGTATTAGCGCAAGGGGGCCGAATAATATTGCACGCCCCACTTTTCAGTTTTTTATTTGTTAAAAAAGTTTAAATTATCCAATAAATTCCGTTCCACTTCACGATTGTGTCCCACTTGTTGTTGATTCTTGACAAAAAAAAATATTTTTATATCTTTTATGTTTGAAGTCTGAAACGTGGCGAAATGTTGAAAGGTTCAAGGGGGACGAATACTTTCGCAAGGCACTGTATGTCTTATATTCTGGGTTCTTCAAAGTAGGACCTTTCGCTCTGATTACTGCTTCACTCTTGGCCTTCTCTTGATGAGCTTAAAGAGGTAGTGACCTGAAATGGTCTTCAACAGTCTTCATGGAGTTCCCATGATGCTTAGCACTTGTTGGCCCTTTCACCTTCACTCTGTGGTCCAGTTCACCCCAAAACCATCTGGATTGGGTTCAGGTCAAAAACCATCCGGATTGGGTTCAGGTCCGGTGAATGTGGAGGTCATCTGGCCCAGCTCCCATCACTCTCCTTATTGGTCAAACAGCCCTTACACAGCCTGGTGTGAATCAGTCAATAGTCATGAAAAGAAAGGAAACTCATAGAATGAGAAAGTGTGTCCAAACTTTTGGTCTGTGCTGTTTGTAAAGTCAGGAAGACGCTTTGTGGCTCACTCTCTGGTCTCTCTTTAGTGTCACTCTTTTCTCTGATTGAATACGCCTCAACAAAAATACTAATTTGTAAAGTGGGTTGAAGGCCAAGTTGTTTTGACACACCAGTCCTGGGTCTACAGCCTCAGTCCTGGGTCTACAGCCTCAGTCCTGGATCTACAGCCTCAGTCCTGGATCTACAGCCTCAGTCCTGGATCTACAGCCTCAGTCCTGGGTCTACAGCCTCAGTCCTGTTCTCAAAGAGTAGTTTGTAGATACCGTCCTCGTTCCGCGCTGAAGGCGTGTGGCAGCAGCAGAGGAGCCTCCCTGAGTAAAGATGGTTTCTGGGAGGAACACAGACCGCTCTGATTCTGTTCCACATTTTTGATCCCAGAGACGTGTGTTTACTGCAAGTTCACTCTACGGTGGAAATGTACCAGCAGCAACCAGCGGAACCAGCTACACACATGGAAGAGGACTCAAAACACTGATTCTCTGGTCTCTGTCTGGTCTCTATCGGGTCTCTCTCTGGTCTTGCTCTGGTCTCTCTCGCTCTCTCTCTGGTCTCTCTCGCTTTCCCTCTCTTTCTCTAGTCTCTCTCGCTTTCTAGGATCTCTCCCTCTGGTGTCTCTCTCCCTGGTCTCTATCTCTCCCTGGTCTCTATCTCTCTCTGGTCTCGCTCTCTCTCTCCCTGGTCTCTCTCTCTCTCTCTCTCTCTCTCTCTTGCTCTCTCTCTCTCTAGTCTCTCTCTCGCTCTCTCTCTAATCTATCTCTGTCTCTCGTCTCTCTCTCTCGCTCTCTCCCTTTCTTGCTCTCTCTTGCGCTCTAGTCTCTCTCTCTCTCCCTCTCTCTCTCTTGCTCTCTCTCGCTCTCTCTCTCGCTCTCTCTCTTTCTTGCTCTCTCTCTCTCTCTAATCTCTCTCTCTCTCTCTCTCTCTAGTCTCTCTCTCTCGCTCTCTCTCTCTCTTGCTCTCTCTCGCTCTCTAGTCTCTCTCTCTCTCTCTCTCTCTCTCTCTCTCTCTGGTCTCCCTCTGATCTCTCTCTCTCTCTCTGTCTCTCTCTCTCTCTCTCTCTCTCTCTCTGGTCTCCCTCTGATCTCTCTCTCTCTCTCTCTGTCTCTCTCTCTCCCTCTCTCTCTGGTGTCTCTCTGGTCTCAGTCGTGGATCTTAAACCCATCAAACTTTCCAATTTCTTGCCCCAAACCGAATCTCTTTGGTCCTCTCCCCGTACTGTTCTTAATGAATGACTATCTTTGTGACCAAATCAAAATGATTAAAACTGGTTTTCTTTGCCCTGGTCTCCGCAGCCTCAGCCTCAGTCTGTAATTTAGGTTTGGGCTCAGAATAAACTTGCTCTGCTTGGTTCACGTCTCTCCCTGTTGCACAAGTCGATCTTTGTTTCTGTCTGCAAAAATAAACTGCAAAAAAGTCACAGTAGAAGGTGGCGAGAACTCACCGCAGTTTAGAGTTCTGGCGGTTTAGACATTTCCTCTGGTTAAAAATACCTGTGTAATAATCCTGCTGTTTAAGAACACAGTCAAAGTACACTGGTCCTTCTGGTCTCACTCTGGTCTCTCTTTCTGGTCTCTCTCTCTTTGGTATTTCTCTGGTCTCCCTCTCTCCAGTTTCTTTTTAGTCTCTCTCTGGTCTCTGGTTTCTTTCTCTCTGATCTCTCTCCGGGGTCTCTCTCTCTCTCTGGTCTCTCTCTTGGGTCTTTTTCTCTCTGGTCTCTTTCTGGTCTCTCTCTCTTTCCCTATGTTTCCAACTGGATCTTTCTCTCCTGTGACAAGTGGAGCTCCCATTCACTCCATCGTGTAACCAAACACTTTTCTTTTGTGACTGAGTTGGAGTACTCTGCTCTCTCGTTTCTCTCTCTGGTCCCGCTCTTGTCTCTTCCTGGGCTCTCTCTGGTATCTCTCTCTAGCTGGTTCCTCTCAGGTCTTTTTATTGCTTCTCTCTCCATCTCACTGGTCTTTCTCTCAGGACTCTCTTTTTCTCTCTCTCTCTCTGCTCTTTCTCTAGTCTCTCCCTGGTCTCTCTCTGGTCCCTTCTGCTCTCTCTCTATCTCTGGTCTCTCTAGTCTCTATCTGGTCTCTCTCTCTCTCTGGTCCCATTCACTCCTGTACCATGTAACCAAACACTCTTCTTTGTGACAGGACTGAGGGGGAGTTCTCTGCTTTTTGTTGAAACTTTGACACAAAATGTAAATCAGGCCTCGACGGGGAGCGACACAATGAAGCTTTGATCCGGTTCAAGTGGAAAACCCGCAGAGGAGGGACACTCAAGACGAGAACATTAGAGCACTGTATGTTAGCGGCCGGGAGTTTGTATAAAGTTACCAGTGATTGATAAATACTGAACTACTCTTTTCACTTACAGAATTGAGCCACATTGTACAGTATATATATATCACATTTATGCAAGGCAGCCCAGGAATATACAGAAACTGGAGGGTTTTGGTAAAGAAGAATGGGTACCATCAGAGACTGACTGTGAGACCTCTCTCTGGTCTCTCTCTGTTTTCTCTCTGTTCTCTTTCTGTTTTTCTCTCTAGTCTCTCTGTTCTCTGTCTCTGCTCTCTCTTTTGTCTCACTCCAGTCTTTCTCTAGTCTCTCTCTGGGTGGTTCTCTCTGGTCTTTTTCTGGTTTCTCTTTGTTCTCTCTGTTTTCGCTCTGTTCTCTTTATGGTCTCCCGCTGGTCTCACTCCAGTCTCTCTCTGGTCTCCCTCTGGTCTCTCTCTGATCTCTCTCTGGTCTTTTTCTGGTCTCTCTCCGGGCTCTCTCTCTGGTCTCTCTCTGGTCTTTCTCTGTTTTCTCTCTGGTCTCCCTCTGGTCTCTCTCTGGTCTTTTCCCGGTCTCCCTCTGATCTCTCTCTGTTTTCTCTCTGGTCTCCCTCTGGTCTCTCTCTGGTCTCTCTCTGGTCTCTCTCTGGTCTCTCTCTAGTCTCTTTCAGGTCTCTCTCTGGTCTGTCTCTGTTTTCTCTCTAGTCTTTCTCTGGTCTCTCTCCGGTCTCTCTCTCCGGTTTCTCTATGGTCTCTCTCTGGTCTCTCTCTGGTCGTTTTCTGGTCTCTCTCCGGTCTCTCTCTCTGGTCTCTGTCTGGTCTCCCTCTGGTCTCTCTCTGGTCTTTCTCTGGTCTCTCTCTGGTCACACTCTCTGGTCGCACTCTATGCATGGTCTCCCACTCGGTTATCTCTCTGTTCACTCTCAGGTCTTTCTCTGTTCTCTCTCTGGTCTCTCTCTGGTCTCCCTATGGTCTCTCTCTGGTCTCTCTCTGGTCTCTCTCTGGTCTCACTCTGATCTCACTCTGGTATATCTCTCTAATGAATTAATTGTTCCTAAATGGTTCCCAAACTAAACCCAGTTTCCTGTAGTTTCTCTCATGCACCACATTCTTCCTGAGGACAAACAGTACTCAGTCTTCCTGTCTCGTCGGCGCCACCTGGTGACCATGTTTGCGCTGCTCCATTGTTGATGGTGCAGCGCGAAAGGCCAGCTTCGTTTGCCCAAGAACACGAGTCAAAGGGCAGAGGCACATTCCACTGTCTATTTGTCTGAGTCAGCTCTGAAGAAATACTGTGAACTTCTGAACTGGTCCAGTCTCTCTCTGGTCTCTCTTTCTGGTCTTTCTCTCTGGTTTTTCTCTGATATCTGTCTTGGTCTCTCGCTCTGGTCTCTCTGGTCTCTCTCTCTGATCTTTCTCTGGTCTCCCCTTCTGGTCTCTCTCTGGTCTCTCTCTGGTCTCTCTCTCGGTCTCTCTCTTGGTCTCTCTCTGGTCTCTCTCTGGTCTCTCTCTTGGTCTGTATGGCCTCTCTCTCTGATCTCTTTCTGCTCTCTCTCTGATCTCTCTTTCTGGTCTGTCCTCCAATGGTGTGCAGAAAATAAAAAACTAAAATTTAAAACCAAAACTGTAGAACATTCTGTGGTTACTAAAACTACTATGGTTCCCAGTTTAATTGGCCAAGGAGAGAGACAAGAGAGAGAGAGCAGAGAAGGACCAGAGAGAGATACCAGAAAGAGCAGAGAGAGACCTGAGAGACCAAGACCAGAGAGAGAAGGACTAGAGTGAGAATCCAGAGAGAAACGAAAGAGACCAGAGAGACCAGTCAGAGAGACCAGTGTGACAGACCAGAGAGAAAGACCAAATAGCGAG